>AWUE01020400.1:0-18175 GCA_001974825.2 Corchorus olitorius | reverse complement strand
AAAATATATAATTCAACGCCAAAAATATTGAAGGGCTTTTTGTGCTTCTAATACTGTTTTTTTTTTTTTTTTTCCGAATTAATTTCTGGTTAAAACAAAACATGATTTAGATGCTTGTGAAAACAATGGCTGGGATTGGGTTAGATGAATACAGATATTTCAAGGAGTCTCGGCACAAAAAATCTTTCAAAACTGAACAAGGCCTCGAAACACGTTTTTAGCAAAAAACCGTGATGATTATTACACGATTTCGACTAAAATTTTGAAAAAATTGACCTGAAAGATATTTCCTCAATTTTTAGCCAAAATACTCAATAAAATATAAAATTCGACGCCAAAAATATTGAAGGGCTTTTCGAGCTTTTAATATCGTTTTTCATATTTTTCTGAATTAATTTCTAATTAAATCGAAACAAGATTCAGATACTCGTAAAACAAATCTTTAAATGCAATGCGCCTAAGATGTTATTAGATGAATATAGATATTTCAAGGAGCGTCTGCGCCAAAAATCATGCAAAACTGAGCCGGGACCCCGAAACGCGTTTGTAGCCAAAAGCGGTGATAGTTAGTACACGATTTTGGCTAAAATTTTGCAAAAAATGACCCAAAAATTTTTTCCTCATTTTTTGGATAAAATACTCATAAAAAATATATAAATTAGCGCCAAAACAATTGGAGGACTTTTCACGCTTTTAATAATATTTTTCATATTTTTCTTAATTAATTTCTAATCAAATCGAAACAAGATTCAGATGCTTGTAAAAACAAAATTTTAAATCCAATGTGGCTGAGATTTGATTAGATAAATACGGATATCTCAAGGAGTCCTGACGCCAAAAATCAGGCAAAACTGAGCCGGGATCCTAAAACGCATTTTTAGCCAAAAACTGTGATGGTTAATACAGAATTTCGGCTAAAATTTTGTAAAAATTGACCCGAAAGATGTTTCCTCAATTTTTTGTTAATATACTCATAAAAAATATATAATTCAATACCAAAAAGATTGAATGGCTTTTGAAGTTTCTAATATAGTTTTTCCTATTTTTTCCAAATTAATTTCTAATTAAACGCTGCTATATTTAATTTTTTTTTTAAAATAAATGATCTAAACTGTATAACGGCGTTTAAACTCCTCTAAATGACGGCAGTTAAACGCCGTTATGCGGATAGCAGTGCTTTTTGGTAAAACGCTGCAAAAATAGGGGCGGTTGTTATGACGGCACCTATGGCGGCGAAGTGAAAAGCGCCGCTATATGTAAAAGAAACGCCGCTATATCAGTATTTTCTAGTAGTGAAGATTTAGATGCTCGTAAAAAAAATCCTTAATGCCAATGTGGCTTAGATTTGATTAGATGAATATTGATATTTGCATGATTTTTGGCGCCAAAAATATGCAAAACTGACTCGGGGTCCCGAAACGCAGTTTTGGCCAAAAAAAAAAACCGTGATGTTACCCAATTTCGGCTAATATTTTGCAAAAATTGAACCAAAATATTTTTCCTCAACTTTTAGCCACAATACTCATAAAAAATATATAATTCATCGCCAAAAAGATTGAAGGGCTTTTCATGCTTATAATATTGTTTTTTCTTATTTTTTTCTGAATTAATTTTCTAATTAAAACGAAACATGATTCAGATGCTTGTGAAAACAATGGCTGAGATTTGGTTAGATGAATATAGATATTTCAAGGTGTCTCGACACCAAAAGTCATTCAAAACTGAACCAGGCCCCGTAACGCGTTTTTAGCCAAAAACCATGATGATTATTACACGATTTCGACTAAATTTTTGCAAAAATGGACCTGAAATATATTTCCTCAATTTTTATCCAAAATACTCAATAAAATATATAATTCGATGCCAAAAAGATTGATGGGCTTTTCGAGCTTTTAATAACGTTTTTCATATTTTTCTGAATTAATTTCTAATTAAATCGAAACAAGATTCAGATGCTCGTAAAACAAATCCTTAAATGCAATGTGCCTAAGATTTTATTAGATGAATATAGATATTTCAAGGAGTGTCTGCGCCAAAAATCATGCAAAACTGAGCCGGGTTTTTAGCCAAAAACCGTGATGGTTAGTACACGATTTTGGCTAAAATTCTGCAAAAAATGACCCGAAAAATTTTTCCTTATTTTTTGGATAAAATAGTCATAATATATATAATTTAGCACCAAAACTTTGTGTAGAGCAAAGCAAGCTTTCTCTTGCTTCTCCTTTATTGAAATAAAGACCTTGTTGCTTTTCAAAAAAATTAGCACAAAAACAATTGGAGGACTTTTCTCACTTTTAATATTATTTTTCATATTTTTCTCAATTAATTTCTAATAAAATCGAAACAAGATTCAGATGCTTGTAAAAACAAATTGTTAAATCCAATGAGGCTGAGATTTGATTAGATGAATATGGGTATCTCAAGTACTTTTGGCGCCAAAACTCAGGCAAAACTGAGCTGGGGTCCTAAAACGCATTTTTAGCCAAAAACTGTGATGGTTATTACACGATTTCTGTTAAAATTTTGTAAAAATTGACCTGAAAGATGTTTCCTCAATTTTTGGTTAAAATACTCATAAAAAATATATAATTCAACGCCAAAAAGATTGAATGGCTTTTGAAGTTTCTAATATCGTTTGTCCTATTTTTACCAAATTAATTTCTAATTAAACGCCGCTATATTTAATTTATTTTTTTTTAAAAAAAATAAATGATCTAAACTGTATAACGGCGTTTAAATGCCGATATGCGGATAGCAACGCTTTTTCGTAAAACGCCACAAAAATAGGGGCGGTTGTTATAACGGCACCTCTGACGGCGATGTGAAAAGCGCCGCTATATGTAAAAAAAACGCCGTTATATCTGTATTTTCTAGTATTGAAGATTTAGATGCTCGTAAAAAAAAAAAATCCTTAATTCCAATGTGGCTTAGATTTGATTAGATGAATATTGATATTTGCATGATTTTTGGCGCCAAAAATCATGCAAAACTGACCAGGGGCCCCGAAACGCAGTTTTGGCAAAAAAAAAATGTGATGTTACACGATTTCGGCTAATATTTTGCAAAAATTGACCCAAAATATTTTTCCTCAACTTGTAGCCACAATACTCATGAAAAATATATAATTCAACGCCAAAAAGATTGAAGAGCTATTCATGTTTCTAATACTGTTTTTTCTTATTTTTTTTCCGAATTAATTTCTAATTAACATGATTCAGATGCTTGTGAAAACAATGGCTGGGATTTGGTTAGATGAATATAGATATTTCAAGGTGTGTCGGCACCAAAAATCATTCAAAACTGAATCAGGCTCCGAAACGCGTTTTTAACAAAAAACCTTGATGATTATTACACGATTTCGACTAAAATTTTGCAAAAATTGACCTGAAAAGATACTTCCTCAATTTTAGCCAAAATACTCAATAAAATATATAATTCGACGCCAAAAGGATTGAAGGGCTTTTCGAGCTTTTGATATCGTTTTTCATATTTTTTTCTGAATTAATTTCTAATTAAATCGAAACAAGATTCAGATGCTCGTAAAACAAATCCTTAAATGCAATGTGGCTAAGATTTTATTAGATGAATATAGATATTTCAAGGAGTGTCTGTGGCAAAAATCATGCAAAATTGAGCCAGGTCCTCGAAATGCGTTTTTAGCCAAAAACCGTGATGCACGATTTTGGCTAAAATTCTGCAAAAAATGACCCGAAAAATTTTTCCTCATTTTTTGGATAAAATACTCATAAAATATATATAATTTAGCACCAAAAGAATTGGACGACTTTTCTCGCTTTTAATATTATTTTTCGTATTTTTCTCAATTAATTTATAATAAAATCGAAACAAGATTCAGATGCTTGTAAAAGAAATTGTCAAATCGAATGTGGCTGAGATTTGATTAGATGAATATGGATATCTCAAGTATTCTTGGCGCCAAAAATCAGGCAAAACTGAGCCGGAGTCCTAAAACGTATTTTTAGCCAAAAACTGTGATGATTATTACACGAATTCGGCTAAAATTTTGTAAAAATTGACCTGAAAGATGTTTCCTCAATTTTTGGTTAAAATACTCATAAAAAATATATAATTCAACGCCAAAAAGATTGAATGGCTTTTGAAGTTTCTAATATCATTTTTCCTACTTTTTCCAAATTAATTTCTAATTAAACGCCGCTATATTTAATTTATTTTTTTTTAAAAATAAATGATCTTAACTGTATAATGGCGTTTAAACGCCGTTATGCGGATTGCAGCACTTTTTGGTAAAACGCCACAGAAATAGGGGCGGTTGTTATAACGGCATCTCTGGTGGGGAAGTGAAAAGTGCCGCTATATGTAAAAAAAACGCCGTTATATCAGTATTTTCTAGTAGTGAAGATTTAGATGCTCGTAAAAAAAAATCCTTAATTCCAATGTGGCTTAGATTTGATTAGATGAATATTGATATTTGCATGATTTTAGGCGCCAAAAATCATGCAAAACTGACCCGGGGCCCCGAAACGCAGTTTTGGCCAGAAAAAAAGAACTGTGATGTTACATGATTTCGGCTAATATTTTGCAAAAATTGACGCAAAATATTTTTCCTCAACTTTTAGCCACAATACTCATAAAAAATATATAATTCAACGCCAAAAAGATTGAAGGGTTTTTCATGTTTCTAATACTATTTTTTCTTATTTTTTTTTCCGAATTAATTTCTAATTAAAACGAAACATGATTCAGATGCTTGTGAAAACAATGGCTGGGATTTGGTTAGATGAATATAGATATTTCACGGTGTCTCGGCATCAAAAATCATTCAAAATTGAAGCAGGCCCCGAAACACATTTTTAGCAAAAAACCGTGATGTTTATTACACGATTTCGATTAAAATTTTACAAAAATTGACCTGAAAGATATTTCCTCAATTTTTAGCCAAAATACTCAATAAAATATATAATTTGACGCCAAAAGAAGATTGAAGGGCTTTTCGAGCTTTTGATATCGTTTTTCATATTTTTTCTGAATTAATTTCTAATTAAATCGAAACAAGATACAGATGCTCGTAAAATAAATCCTTAAATGCATGTGGCTAAGATTTTATTATATGAATATAGATATTTCAAGGAGTGTCTGCGCCAAAAATCATGCAAAACTGAGCCGGGTCCCCGAAAGGCGTTTTTAGCCAAACACCGTGATGGTTATAGTACACAATTTTGCTAAAATTCTGCAAAAAATGACCCGAAAAATTTTTCCTCATTTTTTGGATAAATACTCATAAAATATATATAATTTAGCGCCAAAACAATTGGAGGACTTTTCACGCTTTTAATATTATTTTTCATATTTTTCTCAATTAATTTCTAATAAAATCCAAGATTCAGATGCTTGTAAAATCAAATTGTCAAATCCATTGTGGCTGAGATTTTGATTAGATGAATATGGATATCTCAAGGAGCCTTGGCACCAAAAATCAGGCAAAACTGAGGCGGGGTTTGAAAACGCATTTTTAGCCAAAAACTGTGATGGTTATTAAAAGATTCCGGCTAAAATTTTGTAAAAATTGACCCAAAAGATGTTTCCTCAGTTTTTGGTTAAAATACTCATAAAAAATATACAATTCAACGCCAAAAAATTGAATGGCGTTTGACGTTTCTAATATCGTTTTTCATTTTTTTTCCAAATTAATTTCTAATTAAACGCCGCTATATTTAATTTATTTTTTTTTTAAAAAATAAATGATCTAAACTATATAACGGCGCTTAAACGCCTCTTAAACGCCGTTATGCGGATAGCAGTGCTTTTTTGTAAAACGCCGCAAAAATATGGGCGTTTGTTATAACGACACCTTTGGCAGCGAAGTGAAAAGCGCCGCTATATGTAAAAAAAAACGCCGCCATATCAGTATTTTCTAGTAGTGAAGATTTAGATGCTTGTAAAAACAATCCTTAATTCCAATGTGGCTTAGATTTGATTAGATGAATATAGATATTTCAAGGAGTGTCTTCGCCAAAAATCATGCAAAACTGAGCCGGGTCCCCGAAACGCGTTTTTAGCCAAAAACTGTGATGTTTAGTACACGATTTTGGATAAAATACACATAAAATATATATAATTTAGCGCCAAAACTATTGGAGGACTTTTCACGCTTTTAATATTATTTTTCATATTTTTCTCAATTAATTTCTAATCAAAATCAGACAAGATTCAGATGCTTGTAAAAATAATTGTTAAATCCATTGTGGCTGAGATTTGATTAGATGAATATGGATATCTCAAGGAGTCTTAGTGCCAAAGATCAGGCAAAACTGAGCCGGGGTCCTAAAACGCATTTTTAGTCAAAAACTGTGATGGTTATTACACGATTTCGGCTAAAATTTTGTAAAAATTGACCCAAAAGATGTTTCCTCATTTTTTGGTTAAAATACTCATAAAAAATATATAATTCAACGCCAAAAAAATTGAGTGGCTTTTCACGTTTCTAATATCGTTTTCCCTATTTTTTCCAAATTAATTTCTAATTAAACGCCGCTATATTTAATTTATTTTTTTTAAAAAAATAAATGATTCAAACAGTATAACGGCGTTTAAACGCCTCTAAATGACGGCGTTATGCAGATAGCGGCGTTTTTTGGTAAAACGCCGCAAAAATAGAGGCAGTTGTTATAACAACACCTATGGCGGCGAAGTGAAAAACGCCGCTATATGTAAAAAAGAAAAAAAAACGCCGCGATATCACTATTTTCTAGTAGTAAAGATCTAGATGCTTGTAAAACAAAATCCTTAATTCCAATGGCTTAGATTCGATTATATGAATATGGATATTTGCATTATTTTTGGCGCCAAAAATCATGCAAAACTGATCCGGAGCCCCGAAACGCAGTTTTCGCCAAAAAAAAAAATCCGTGATGTTACACGATTTCGGCTAATATTTTGGAAAAATTGACCCAAAATATTTTTCCTCAACTTTTAGCCACAATACTCATAAAAAATATATAATTCAACGCCAAAAAGGTTGAATGGTTTTTCAAGCTTCTAATACCGTTTTTTCTTATTTTTTTCCGGATTAATTTCTAATTAAAACGAAACATGATTCAGATGCTTGTAAAAACAATGGCTGGGATTTAGTTAGATGAATATAGATATTTCAAGGAGTCTCGGCACCAAAAATCATTCAAAAACTGAACCGGGCACCGAAATGCGTTTTTAGACAAAAACCGTGATGATTATTACACGATTTCGACTGAAATTTTGCAAAAATTGACCTGAAAGGTATTTCCTCAATTTTTATCCAAAATACTCAATAAAATATATAATTCGACGCCAAAAAAATTGAAGGGTTTTTCGAGCTTTTAATATATTTTTTTCATATTTTTTCTGAATTAATTTCTAATTAAATCGAAACAAGATTCATATGCTCATAAAACAAATCCTTAAATGCAATGTGGCTAAGATTTTATTAGATGAATAAAGATATTTCAAGGATTGTCTGCGTCAAAAATCATGCAAAGCTGAGTCGGGTCCCCGAAACGCGTTTTTAGCCAAAAACCGTGATGGTTAGTACACGATTTTGGCTAAAATTCTGCAAAAAATGACCTGAAAATATTTTCCTCATTTTTTGGATAAAATACTCATAAAATATATATAATTTAGCGCAAAACAATTGGAGGACTTTTCACGCTTTTAATATTGTTTTTCATATTTTCTCAATTAATTTCTAATCAAAATCAAACAAGATTCAGATGCTTGTAAAAACAAATTGTTAAATCCAATGTGGTTGAGATTTGATTAGATGAATACGGATATCTCAAGGAGTCTTAGTGCGAAAGATCAGGAAAAACTGAGCGGGGGTCCTAAAACGCATTTTTAGCCAAAAATTGTGATGGTTATTACACGATTTCGGCTAAAATTTTGTAAAAATTGATCCGAAAGATGTTTCTTCAATTTTTGGTTAAAATACTCATAAAAAACATATAATTGAACGCCAAATTGTGTGGCTTTTCACGTTTCTAATATCGTTTTTCCTATTTTTTCCAAATTAATTTCTAATTAAACGCCGCTATATTCAATTAATTTTTTTTAAAAAATAAATGATCTAAACTGTATAACGGCGTTATGCGGATAACCGCAAAAATAGGGGCGGTTGTTATAACGGCACCTCTGGCGACGAAGTGAAAAACACCGCTATATGTAAAAAAAAAAAAAACGCCGCGATATCAGTAATTTCTATTAGTAAAGATTTAGATGCTTGTAAAAAAAATCCTTAATTCCAATGGCTTAGATTCCATTATATGAATATGGATATTTGCATTATTTTTGGCGCAAAAAATCATGCAAAACTGACTCGGGACCGCGAAACGCAGTTTTCGCCAAAAAAAAAACCGTGATGTTACACGATTTCGGCTAATATTTTGCAAAAATTGACCCAAAATATTTTTCCTCAACTTTTAGCCACAATACTCATAAAAAATATATAATTCAACGCCAAAAAGGTTGAAGGGCTTTTCAAGCTTCTAATACTATTTTTTCTTATTTTTCTCCGAATTAATTTCTAATTAAAACGAAACATGATTCAGATGCTTGTAAAAAGAATGGCTGGGATGTGGTTAGATGAATATAGATATTTCAAGGAGTATCGGCACCAAAAATCATTCAAAAATTGAACCGGGCCTCGAAACGTGTTTTTAGCCAAAAAACCGTAATGATTATTACACGATTTCGATTGAAATTTTGTAAAAATTGACCTGAAAGATATTTCCTCAATTTTTATCCAAAATACTTAATAAAATATATAATTCGACGCCAAAAAGATTGAAGGGCTTTTCGAGCTTTTAATATCGTTTTTCATATTTTTTCTGAATTAATTTCAAATTAAATCGAAACAAGATTCAGATGCTCGTAAAACAAATCCTTAAATGCAATGTGGCTAAGATTTTATCAGATGAATATAAATATTTCAAGGATTGTCTGTGCCAAAAATCATGCAAACCTGAGCCGGGTCCCCGAAACGCGTTTTTAGCCAAAGC
Source organism: Corchorus olitorius (assembly GCA_001974825.2). Taxonomy (NCBI): domain Eukaryota; kingdom Viridiplantae; phylum Streptophyta; class Magnoliopsida; order Malvales; family Malvaceae; genus Corchorus; species Corchorus olitorius. Next base: position 9,167 of record AWUE01020400.1, on the reverse strand, counting down.
CCGTGATGGTTAGTACACGATTTTGGCTAAAATTCTGTAAAAAATGACCCGAAAAATTTTTCCTCATTTTTTAGATAAAATACTCATAAAATATATATAATTTAGCGCCAAAACAATTGGAGGACTTTTCACGCTTATAATATTATTTTTCATATTTTCTCAATTAATTTCTAATCAAAATCAAACAAGATTCAGATACTTGTAAAAACAAATTGTTAAATCCAATGTGGCTGAGATTTGATTAGATGAATACGGATATCTCAAGGAGTCTTAGCGCCAAAAATCAGGCAAAACTGAGCTGGGGTCCTAAAACGCATTTTTAGCCAAAAACTGTGATGGTTATTACACGATTTCGGCTAAAATTTTGTAAAAATTGACCCGAAAGATGTTTCCCCAATTTTTAGTTAAAATACTCATAAAAAATATATAATTCAACACCAAAAAAATTGAGTGGCTTTTAACGTTTCTAATATCGTTTTTCTTATTTTTTCCAAATTAATTTCTAATTAACCGCCGCTATATTTAATTTATTTTTTTTAAAAAAATAAATGATCTAAACTGTATAACGGCGTTTAAACGCCTTTAAATGACGACGTTATGCAGATAACGGCATTTTTTTGGTAAAACGCCGCAAAAATAGGGGCGGTTGTTATAACGACACCTCTAGCGGCGAAGTGAAAAACGCCGCGATATCAGTATTTTCTAGTAGTAAAGATTTAGATGCTTGTAAAAAAAATCCTTAATTCCAATGGCTTAAATTTGATTATATGAATATGGATATTTGCATTATTTTTGGCGCCAAAAATCCTGTAAAACTGACCCGGAGCCCCGAAACGCAGTTTTCGCTAAAAAAAAAAACCGTGATGTTACACGATTTCGGCTAATATATTGCAAAAATTGACCCAAAATATTTTTCCTCAACTTATAGCCACAATACTCATAAAAATATATAATTAAACGCCAAAAAGGTTGAATGACTTTTCAAGCTTTTAATACTGTTTTTTCTTATTTTTTTCCGAATTAATTTCTGATTAAAACAAAACATGATTCAGATGCTTGTAAAAAGAATAGTTGGGATTTGGTTAGATGAATATAGATATTTCAAGGAGTCTCGGCACCAAAAATCATTCAAAAATTAAACCGGGCTCCAAAACACGGTTTTAGCCAAAAATCGTGATGATTATTACACGATTTCGACTGACATTTTGCAAAAATTGACCTGAAAGATATTTCCTCAATTTTTATCCAAAATACACAATAAAATATATAATTCGACTCCAAAAAGATTGAAGGGCTTTTCGAGCTTTTAATATTGTTTTTCATATTTTTTTCTGAATTAATTTCTAATTAAATCGAAACAAGATTCAAATGCTCGTAAAACAAATCCTTAAATGCAATGTGGCTATGATTTTATCAGATGAATTTAGATATTTCAAGGATTGTCTGCGCCAAAAATCATGCAAACCTGAGCCGGGTCCCCGAAACGCGTTTTTAGCCAAAAACCGTGATGGGTACACGATTTTGGCTAAAATTCTGCAAAAAATGACCCGAAAATTTTTTCCTCATTTTTTGGATAAAATACTCATAAAATATATATAATTTAGCGCCAAAACAATTGGAGGACTTTTCACGCTTTTAATATTATTTTTCATATTTTTCTCAATTAATTTCTAATCAAAATCAAACAAGATTCAGATGCTTGTAAAAACAAATTGTTAAATCCAATGTGGCTGAGATTTGATTAGATGAATACGGATATCTCAAGGAGTCTTAGCGCCAAAAATCAGGCAAAACTGAGTCGGGGTCATAAAACGCATTTTTAGCCAAAAGCTGTGATGGTTATTACACGATTTTGGCTAAAATTTTGTAAAAATTGACCCGAAAGATGTTTTCTCAATTTTTGGTTAAAATACTCATAAAAAATATATAATTCAACGCCAAAAAGATTGAATGGCTTTTGACATTTCTAATATCGTTTTTCCTATTTTTTCCAAATTAATTTCTAATTAAATCGAAACAAGATTTAGATGCTCGTAAAAACAAATTCATAATCCAATGTTGTTGAGGTTTGGTTAGATGATGTAAAGTATTAAACCAATTTTTTTTTGGAAATAATATTGAAGTACTGCTTTGGAAAATCACTCAATTATAATCTTGGGAAACTTGCTAAATGAAAGTTAACCTGCAATTTTTTTTCCTTGGCATAGGAAACTTTAATCTTGACAACCTCGGCATAAGACCAATTTTTTTAAACATGTAAAGTATTAAACTAATTTTTCTCCTTAATGCCCATAATTTATTTGAATTAAATAAATATAAATTATAAATAAAAATTATTCCAAATAATTATGGTGAGTAAATTATTATAATTATGTTTTGTATTTCTATATCTTTATTATAATTAGTTACAATTATAGTGAATTATAGCGGATTATAAATATCTTTCCATAATTTAAAAATTTTAAATATTGGATGTACAATATCTTTCCATAATTAAGAAAAAAGTTGAATTAATCATCTCAAAGAGAATAAATAAAGTTAAATGACTAAAAAGAATACTTTGTAAAAAATTATTATACTATAATACTAAGGGTATTAATGAAATTTCCCGATTAGAATTTTTGAGTTCGTGATTTTATATAGTAGTAAGATATATATATATATATATATATATATTCAATTAGCTTAAGAGTATTTGAGAAAATGCTCGAAAATTTGATATATATTATTATTATTTGGGTAATTGAGGTTGTTATGCTCTTTTTTTTTTAAGAAAAGATTGTAATTTTCATTTATGAAAATGAAATTACAAAGATATACCCACAATAAATTTAGAAGAATTCTCCTGTCTTAGATCTAGATCTAGGTCTTGCTCCGTGATCGGATGAGTCGTCTTGATGATTATATGGAACCTTCTTCATAGAGTCTCGAACCTTCTTCATAGATCTTTCGCATGTCCACCACTCCATCGCTTTTGCTTCTCGGTGAATCCAAGAAAAAGCTTTCAACAGCGATAAAAAAAGTGGCTGATTCGAGGATCATCAACACTCATCCTTTGATCAGAAAGAAAAACCATTCCAACAAGGCAAATTGTTTTCAATCTATTGCAAACTAAAAACTGGACAAAAACCAGACTCATACTCAAACTAACTAACTCAAAAAAGCTGAACTGACTCAAGAAACTGACTAAACCCAGCAGATCAATAGATCTGGGGACTTTATTCTAAAATAAAATTAAAAGAGATCAGGCTCCTCCTTCCCCTTGACAAAAGAGTCAAGAGGAGGAGGAGGAAACAAAATTTTGAAAGGAGGAGGTTGAGAGAGAAGGAAGGTGGAAGCGGCTAGGTTTTTTTTTATTATTTTTTTATCTGAGGTTGCTAAGCTCTTGAATTGATAATTAAGGTCATAAAGGAAGAATGGAAACCACTGTAAAGTTTAAGTTCCTAAAAAAAGACATTTAGGCCCAATATTTTTTTATCACCAAAGACAGCCCAATAAGCAAAACAGATGAAGAGTGGGCTGCAGCCTGCAGGCTTCTTATATGCTTCCATAGTGGACAAATAATCTTTAAGGTTACTAAATTTACGTATTGTTGTGCGTATTATTTTCGATAACTTGTATACATTTTTTTTAACAAAAAGAAGTGGTAATATTCATTGACCATTGATGAAAAGTTATTAAAATTGTTGTCAAATACTATTTGGTTTAGTGGTAGAATGCTGGATTCTTAATTCCAGTGGTTAGGGTTCGATCCCTTACAACCTCAAGTACAAAAAAAGGAAAAGTTAATAAAAATATAAAATTTCTAAAGAAATAAGTTTACTAAATTATATATTGTGCGTGCAAATTTTGATAACTTGTTTACATTTTTATGTGACATAACTTAATAGAAGTGGTAACCTTCATCATTTATAAAATGTGAGACAATTAATTAAAAAAAGAAATCAATTTCGGAATACATTAATGAATACACAATCCCATGACCCAAAAATGAGAAAGCTTGTACAATATTGACCAAATTAAACAAGCTAGTGAGGGAGAGGGACCATTAAAGTATACAAAATGAGTTTTGCATGAGGGACTAGTTCCAACAGTTTTGTCTTCTCCATTTAATGGACCTTTTTTGGCTTTTAGAATTTGGAAACCTTACCATATTTGTGAAGTACTCTCATCAAAGCAGGGCATATATCCTCAAAGGGGCCGACATGGAAGACTGCAGCCCTCGTGGCTAAGAAGCTGTTAGCGTAGGCATGTGGACACCTTGTGGGCAAATAGTGTTTTTTCTGTTTTTAACGTGGGAAAAGTTATTGTATTTTCAATTTTGCACCATTCCATTACTTCACGAACTCGCCCTAAACCTATACTTCATATATACAGAAAAAGGAAAAGATTTGTCTGTTGCTATATGGTTAATGGATAATTAATAACAAAAAGTTTACCTAATTTTGCAACTCGTTTTAATTTCTCTCTATACTTTCCATTGGGCATAAATGCCCATTTCCTCCCTTAACTTTTAAAAAAATGACATTTTTTTCCATGAATTTGAGACTTCGATCCATCCTTTAAACTACCAAAATCTCGGGACAATTTCCACCGTAAACTTTTATTTGTATATTTTCATCTCTAAACTATCAAAATTGGAATAATTTTCCCACTACGTCAGTCCCCATCAATTTCTTTTTTGGGCAATATCAGCAAATTTTGATAGCCAGAGGAAAATTATCCCGATTTGGATAGTTTTAACTTTTAAATAGTAAAAAATCTAAATTAAAAGTTCAAGAGGAATAAAATATGCATATTGTGAAGGTTTAAGGGGGAAAATGGTCATTAAGACCAACAAGGGGTTGGATCAAGTGGTAAGCGGCTTGTTCCAGCTTAAGTAGGTCTCAGGTTCGAGACCTTGCGTACGCAGCTGCTCCTGTTGGGAGACTCACCCACTATTACCAGGTGCGCGACGCGGGTCGGATCCGGATTAGTCAGGCTAAGCCTTGGATACCGAATGGGATACCAAAAAAAAAAAGTGGTCATTAAGCCATTTCCATATGGGTTTTATATATTACTACTTGGTTTAGAGCTCCCCAACTACCCACTTCTGTCTCTTTCTTTCACTTACTCTCTCGTATATATAAGGAATGGATGTACCGTACCTCTCCTCTTTTAATTAGCAACTCAATCCTCCATATATATAAGTTAAGGAAAATATATAGTTCATTTACACACTAGTACTCTTCCATAAACTTTCACTTATATATACTCGATATATTTCAATTTATAAGCCATAATTTGGTTAAACATATAATCCATCTTTAACCATTATTTATAGAAAAAAATACTTAAAATTAAAACCATTGCAGATATGTCTCCATCAAGGTAAAATACATATTTGGTCATATGTAAAACCATCAAATAAGCTGTAATCCGAATTTAGGATCAAATTCTTAATGGTAAAGTGTAAGATTAAGAATTGGTTTAAGAGGATCATGATGGTAAAGTGTTAGAAGTACGATCTCTTAATTAGTTATATTAGTTGCTAGTGATTAGGGCTTATTGCTTGAGACCCAAAAGCAACCTTTTCTTCTTGTTAATTAGCTAGGACTGGCCGGGTTACTATACATAGAGTATGTATAATTTTCTCCATCAATATATATATATATATATATGATCAAGTACTTAAGACTTAAGAGATTAAATCAATTAATTTAGTCAATGTGCTAGGGAATTGCAAACCATCCATTAATTTAGTCAATATGTAGAGTGTAGACAAACGAAAAAGTAAAAATGGAGTGATTATTAGGTGGATCAGGTCCACCACGTCATCCTTGGTCCCGATCAATAAGATTTTGACAAATCGGATTTTTTCCTACAATTTCTAAAACCCTAGCCAATTCATATCATAAATTTAGGGACTTACCCTGTAAATCTCATCTGGTGAAATTAAGGGCTAAATCTGGTGCTAAATTCGTGCCTAAATTTTAGGAAGAAATCTGATTTGTCAAATTTTTATTGGTCGGGACCACGGATGACGTGATGGACCCGGTCCACCTAATAATTTTTCGTAAAAATGTGCTCTTGCAATTAATTTGGATTTACATCAAATGAGAGTATTGATTTTTTTCCACTGCCCCGAGTACAAGTAAAACGATATAGTACTATATATATACACTATTTTTGGATATATACTTTCCTAGTATATGCGTATGAACTGATAATTGAACCTCCTATATATATTATCCAAATTTCAGAATATCTATATATATCTTCTTTTCACAGTCAAATAAACACCAGCCACCCATAATATTTGTACAAGAATATTATATGATCTAATATATATAATGTCCTATCCATATTACAAATCATATCATATATCAGATATAGAAACATTCTAATTAATGAGTTATATACAGCCCTTAATTAATCACATATAAATTATTATTAGCCATTTACAAATCAAAACTTAATTATGTCACTTTCCATATGCATCTTGGTGCCCACATCCTGACGACGAATCTGTCAGCCATAAACTTGATTTGATCGGCCGCTTTATGATTGTTGATTGTGATCAGCTTCTCTTTCTCGTACCAGCACAGGGAGTCCACCACTAAAAGTGGCGGTCAGCCCCGGCGAGAACCGCGGCGTCCGATGCGGTGCCACCAATTCGACTTGGAAACGACGGAGGACTGAAATCGCCACGCTTTTCATCTCCACAAGCGCCATTTCTTTCCCCAAACAAACCCTGAATCCTGCTTGGAAAACTGGGTACTTGAAAGGGTTTTCGGGAGTGAAAACGCCGTTGTTTTTCAACCATCTTTCAGGCTTGAATTCCAAGCAATCTGGACCCCAAATCTCTTCCATCCTTCCCATGGCGTAAGGATGATAAGTAACCCTAGTTCCTTTCTTCAAAAAAGACCCATCTGGCAATCTATCGTCTTCTAAACAAAACTTCGAGTCGAATTGAATTGGAGGAAAGAGTCTCATGCTCTCAAACACCACAGCTTGCAAATAATGAAGTTTTTCAATCTGTTCAAAGCTTTTTAACTCCTTGTTTTGCCCAATAACTCGATCTGCTTCTTCTAAAATAAAGAACACAACTTTTGGACTCCTAGCGAGTAACCAGAACAAGCTTGTTAAACCTGAAGCGACAGTGTCACGTCCAGCCAATAAAAAGCTCACAATAATGTCTCGCAAATAAGTTTCATCGTCAACACTCGACATGAAACGAGACAAGAGATCGTTATTATGGCTTGAAAACCCCATTTTTTTCCTTTGCCATATCACTTCGTTGGCTAAAATATGGATTATTTTAATTGCTTCCTTTAATTTCTTCTCACTCCCTAAATTCAAACTCCGTTTGATTTTCCAAACAAGTGGAGAAGGAGCCATGGCTCTTTCGGCTGATAACTTGGAAGCCACGTCAAAAGCTGTGGCGAATTTCGACATGGGTAAAGACAGTTCCAGACATCTAGGGTCCAACCCAAACGAGAATCTGCAAATACTGTCGAACGAAAACCTTTTAAAAACATCTTGCAAATCCAAAACCTTCCCTTGTTTTTCGCCGGAAATATTTACTGATTGTAATAAAGGGATGAGCCTGTCGTTGATCTCAGAGTTGATGATTTCGAAAGCGTAAGTTTTTATTGGGAGTTTCCCAAGTTCCAAACTCGCCATCTTCTTCTGAAACTTCCAGGAATCACCATCGACGTTGAATATTCCACGGCCGAGAAAATCGCCGAGAATCAAGGAGAATTGTTTCCCTTTTGGGAAATTGTCGAACCTGGTTTTGAGCATGTATTCGACGTTTTCAGGGTTGGCGGTGATTGTGTTGCGAAGAACATGGATATGGATGGTTTTTCCAGGCGAGTTTTTGAGAAGATGAGCGTACCAATCGCAGAGATTATCGAATTGTTTTGACCAACTCAGAGTGAGATAAGAAGTGCAGATTTCACAGTTGCACCAGATCAGTTTGGGTTTAAGGAAAAATAACAGAAGGGAAAATAGAGAAAGGGTTGATAAAGTGAAGATGAAGAAGCAAAAGGAAGCGTGAAGAAATTGAACGAAGATTGAAGCTTCAAGTTCCATGGAAGAAAAAGGAGAAAAAAGAGAAAGAAATTAATAAAGCCTATTGGAAGGAAGGGGAAGAAGAAATAGAGAAATTGAAGGTCTTATGAATCAGATTCTGAGAATTTCAAGAGTGTAGATAGTGCTCTATAATCTTTCTCCACTTACGAAGGAAAAAAAATACTGGTAATTAATAATTTTCTTTAATCTCTTATAAAGAAAAAAAGTTAAAGTAAGATTAAAAAAAGGACAAAATAAATTGAAAAAGAAAAATGGAAAAACCCTCGTGGGCTAAAAAACAAAGTCAGTTATTACTAGAGGCATCTGCCACTACTTCTGCCGTCAACTAATTGTAAATTATGAACAATCATTCCACGTGCATTTATTCTTATCCGTACTCACAGGTCTTCACTGTTTTTTCTTTTGAATTTTTCTTATTCAAAGTTATATGCTATACAATACCTGCGAGGTTTAAGGTTGACGGGTGTTCTTTATGAAATATCGGAATAAATTTTAATTTTAAATACAAAATTAATTAAGGAATAATGTGAATATGTGTCAACTTCTTATATCGTTTGTAAAGTCTAAGTTTTACATTAATAGTGTATTTAATATTAAAAATAAAATAATATTTTAACTCGCTTGTGGAATCGCAAAACTTTGGTATACTAAATAATAACTCATAAAAGAAACTCCAAAGAAAAAGTGAAATCGGTTAGCTGATTGTGCCCACAAGTTTAGAAAAAGAAGATAACATGGTTATGGAAAAAAAGTTTCGAACTATATTAAGCTTAGTTGCCCTACACTTTTCAACCTAGTAATTTTGTGTTTGCCTTGTTTGGCCGACAATTATTGATCTTCCTAAGGAAATCCCACTAAACAATTGCATGTGCTCTATATATTTATAACTAAACAATGAATAAGCAATTTGTCCAAGAAAATTCTGATGAATTAACAATTCAAGTATAACTTTTCCCTTTTATCAATGAAAAGTGATTTTTCTAAAAACCAAACTATATGTTTTTGATTAATTATTAGCGAACTCAACTTTTTTAAAAGCTTCCAACAATGGTATAAGTAGAAAAATTAGAAAAAAAAAAAAAAAAAAAAAA
>AWUE01020399.1:0-49236 GCA_001974825.2 Corchorus olitorius | reverse complement strand
TAAGTAAAAAAAGAAAAAAAAANAAAAAAAAAAAAAAAAAACTTTTTTTCTTACAAAAAGAATTGGGAATTCAATATAATATTATACTATATATAAACGCTTTTAATTAATTTGTTAAGGTTATATGTTTTGAAAGGGGAATAAAAAGATACCTTGTATATTATGATGTAACAAAAACGGAAATTTGATTTCCTTAAAAAGAAATATGGAGAATTTCTATCATCAAGGAGCACATGTATAAACCTTAGAATACGACATCTTACAATGATGTAAGAAAGAAGGAAAAGCTTTCGAAAATGTTGAAGGATAAGCATATAGCTGCCCAAGAATAAAAGACAAAAAGATATAGTAGATGAAAACTCCTATTCCTTTTTCCTATTTCCTATTTCCTATACATATGATTGTCGACCTTTTTTCCTTTTGATCCAATTAAGGAAATAGTATTATTGAGTCCAATCAATTTTTACAATACGCTAGCTAGCTAGCTAGCTATAGTTCTCTAATTAATTAGAACTTAAATCGAACTCAAAATTTCTTGAGAACTACATCTTAATCATCGAAAATTTGATATAATTTGCTAAACCAAATAATTAAAAGTCTATAAATACAATTGTTGTTCCCTAAAAAAATAAAAGAAATACAATTGTTGCTTCTAGAATTCAAGAAGAATCAAATGAAAACTTACTTATGTAGGCGCAACGTCGTGCTTATTAGCCTTGTACTTTTTTTCTTTTGAAATCTATTAGCCATGTACTTGAGTCGCGTGTTATGTTATTAGCCACATAATTAATACATTAAATATAATGAAATTAGTATTAATGGTAGGACTATATATAAGTCACTTACCAAAAAAAGGAATATACACATGTGGACCACCAAAGGCATATAGTATTAAATTAAAATATTAGAGTAATTGCCAATTTATTCGTACGATGATCCAAACTTCAAAACGTGTAGGTCATTGCTAGGTCTGCTGTGGTGAACTCGACTTATAACTGCAAACCGGCATATGCTTGTACTTGGATCAAATATAAATTTGTGGCATTTGTAGGTTTCACGAGTCAATTGTTTATTTGATTACTACTAGTTTTCACTTCCACGTGCGGTGCACGTGACCAATTGTGTTTAAATTAAAAGAAAATTAAAATAATAATTGAAATTAATTATAAGTAAAACTGTGAAATCTGATCCAACCTTGATAACTCGTTCCAACCCGATCGAACCCGATTTGACCAGAGAAATTAAACAACTCGAACCTGTCCTATCCAGACTCGACAAACTTGTAACCCGAATAACCCGAGAAGATAACCCGATGACCCAAGAATATTATACACTAAAATTATGTTTTATTCTATCAAATACACATTGTTATAATTTTAATCATTTTAAATAAATTTAAGAATTAAGCATTTAAAAATTCAAGGCTGACCCAATTGATCCGAGTTCTAAACCTGAAAAATCCAAAACCCGAATGACCCAGAACCCGAGTAACCTGAGGCCAAAACCTGAACCTGCATGACCCTAAATCTAGCAGACCCGAGACCCGAATGACCTGAAACCGAAACCTGGATGATCCGAGAAAATTACCTCACTCATATGACATGGACCCAGATTAGTATGACCCGAAACCCGTCCAACCCGCCCATTTAACTACTCTAACTTTATAAGTCAAAGGAAATAATTGCATGTTACTTTCTTTTTATTTTTAAAAACTTTAAATTCTTGTTATGCACTCCAATATATTAAACTATCAATACACACTCCAAAAATTGAAAAAGTTAATCACAATAATTAAATTTTAAATAAATTTTTAACTTAATTAGTTTAAAAAATGATGAATAATTAATGATTAGGTAAATTATTTTAACTTTTAAACTTGATAATAAGATTTTTGTTAGTTTATATTATAAATTTTTTTGTTCAAATTAGTTTATATTATAATTGAAAAAAATCTCCAATTTTTAAAATTAAAATGGTAAATTAAAAATATTTATAAAAATATTGAATTTAATTAATTAAAAATAGAGTTTTTAGTAGAATAATTGTAAAAGTCTATTTCTTAAAAAAGATGTAAATTTTAAATAATGTCATTTAAGAAATATATTTTTAAAATTCTAATATATCTAAGTTTTTTTAATTAAATTATTAAATTGATAAAAATAAAATAGGTATAAGGATATTAGATTTAATTAAATAAAAATAGTGTTTTTAGTTTTTGTTGGTCAAAAAATAGAGTTTTTAGTTGAGTAAAACTATAAAAATATATTTAAAAAATTCTAATATATATAATTTTTTTAATTAAAATAGTAAAATGGTAAAAATAAATAGTTATAAGGATATTATATTTAATTAAATAAAAATAGAGTTTTTAGTTGAGTAAAACTATAAAAGTCTAAACAATGGCATTTAAGAAATATATTCGAAAAATAAGGGTATAATAAGCGATTCAAAAGTTTTACAAGAGTATGTACTTTTTAATATAGTATAGATTATTAAGTTCGGTTGAGAAAGCTAATTAGTGTGTCATCCAATGTCTCCCAATAATATCTTTCCAATGGGGCATTTCTTTTCACTATCTGTTTATACCTCAATTATCGAGGGTAAATTGATCTTCACATGATTTATATCAAGATAAGTGGTTAAGATTTGATTACAAATCCTGAAGAAACTTAATTTCTGCACCACCCTAGTTCTAATAAAATTAGGAATTTCTTGTAATTAATTAATTAAGACCGAAATCATTAAATAAATAATAATAATTTTTGAAATTATTATTATTATTATCCATATATGCCATCCTATATCAAGGGAGGAGGTAGAAAATCAATTAAAGGAGGCAGTTTCCTTTAATGCTGCTGTCAGCTAGGGAGGCAAGGGAAGTTGTATGTCATCTAACCGTGAGATGGAAGACATCTCATGGACTTAAATACCAAGCTCAAAGTCGTCTTCCATGTAGAGGAGAGGCCACCATCTTCCCTCAGGAAAGTTATTTTTCTCTTCCTGCAGGAAGAAGGCAGAGAGTTAAAGTTTGTTAGCAAGAGAAACACCTATCTACGTGAGAGAGGCATGAGATTTTCAACCTCACACCTCCTCAACATATTCGACCTAACATGGTGAAGAAATCGCCTAGTCCTCTCCCTCTCCTGGGAGGCAAAACTACAACTTTTGCATCTTGTTCAGTTAAGGACAAAATGGTAAAATTGATCAATTGAGGAGGCTAGAAGCTGCGATTTCTACCAAGAAGCATACCATGATGATCCTTGAGTCATGTAGATCATCTTGGTAAAATTTCACCTTATTCTGACATCGGTGTAAAAACTTATGCACGATTTTCAGTTAAGAACAATTTAGGAGTGTGAAACCAAGTTCACCATGAAGTAGAGCTCGAATTTAGTTGGAATTTTTTCCATAGTCTTATGGAGTTAATCTAAACCTACTTGTGAAATTTTGGCTTATTCCGACTACGTTTGCAACTTTTGCATTCTTTTCAATTAAGGACATATGGCTTTGTCACCCCGGTTTAAGCCATTTTCTTAACTAAGTATTATTTTCATGATTTGAAGAGCAAAATATGACTAAGTATGGAGAATTTCGTGGCCTTGATGTTCAAAATTCAAGTCCTGGTGTCAGAACGCCACTTCTTAGTCGAATTAGTTGATTTCAGCACAAAGGAGGCAACGAAGGCATACTGAAGTGTGATTGGAAGAAGGATGAATTATCCATCAGCCATCTAGGATGAATATTTCCGTCTCCCATCTAAGGGATGACGCCCTGGCATCCTGTTTTTCCATCTTCCCAGTAGTCGGAAGCAATCAGAAGAGAAAGGAACCTTCATTGCACCTTCCTGGAAGCTGTCATCTACTAAGGAGGAGGAATTCGCCTTCTTCAGCAAGTCAGGCCCATGCCGCCCCCTATATAAAGGGATCAATCCCAGAGCTTCAAACACACATTCACAGAAATCACTCATCTCAAAAACCAGCTCCTGAAGTTACAAACTTGCTCCGCGCAAATTACCAAGCTCTCTGCTTATTTTCTCTCAAGCTCTGCGCCTTTTCCTCTTGTTCATCTTGAGTTCTTACTCGTTCTTCAATATTTTCTTGTTTAGATCTTGTCTCAGGACATCCAAACACTCTTTTAGTGTTTTTCTCTTGTTTTAATCTTGTCTCCGGACATAAAAACACTATAGACGTGTTTCCCTCTCAGCAACAACAATCAATTTGTTATTTTCTTTCAATCTCAATCAAGAACAGATCTCGTAGGCGCCAATCAATTTATGACAGCATAGGGGCGTGCCAGTCAATTTGCTGAAATTTTAATCTTTGACAAATTATCCCCTAAATTATCAATTTCAGCCTCCGTTGCCCCCTCACTAACGGCGTCGTAATGGCGCTGATGTGGCATGCCACGTCGGACAACTTAATACCCTTTTTGCCCCCTTGAACTTGTACAGTTTGGACATTTTGCCCCCTAAACTTTAATTTTGGACGTTTTGCCCCCTAGACTCTCAGCGCCATTATAGTGTCGTTAGTTACATGGGGTCATGTGACTAACGGTGCGTTAGTGTGGGGAGGGGGGGCGGCAACGGAGGCTGAAATTGATCATAGTCCAGGGGCAATTTGTCCAAAATTAAAATTCATGGGATAAAACATCCAATTGGTATAAGTTCAGGGGCAAAATGGGGCTAATTATGCCATACTTTCTTTGTTCAACAGTTCCTTATCTCGATTATATATGATTTTATTGAATTTTTTTCTTTGCTAAATAAGTAATGGTTAAAGTTTAACTTATTTGATAGAAAAAAAATAATAAATCAAGCCACAAGTTAAACAGGAATATTCTTCTAGAGATAACCATTTCTCGTTTTCAATTTGGTATTATATGTAGAGGTCTATGGACTATATATGAATCATTTAAATCAAATTAGATAGAGCTCTAAACCTGTACACAAGTTAAGAGTAAGATTTTCTAACAAAACCTTCATATCCATAATCCATGATGAATTAGATCAGATTTTAAGTTTAAATCGCAATTTTTACTTTTATGGACCATGCATGATGGCATGGCGGAAGGCTAGAGAGTAGAGAGGTAGGATCATGATTAAGCGAAAACAAGTCTAGAGTTATATGGAAAACAACATCCTTGATGTGGAACATGTGGATCACTAGGGGGCCACTCTTCGTTGGTGGCATTATTATTTTTAACTTTTGAACTTTACATTCTTTCAAAGTGGTTTATTACATCAAGTTCTTAATTATTTCTAGACATCTAATTATTATTTGCACAGTATTAAATTGGAGTATATAGAGGGTGGAGATTTTTCTTTTCAATGAGGTGGGGAGGGTGGCGTTCCTTGTATGACTTCTCCAATCTCTTAACCACTATATCAAAAGGAAAGACATTTCCACATCGACAATGTATATAAATCGAGAATTGGTCATGATTGATTTATTTGTAAATTAAATAAAAATTAAGTAAGTTACATAATTAGTCACTTAAATTTTAATGATTGGTGAATTCTCTACTAGAGATGTGGTTAGAGACTTAGAGGTTTGAATATTCATAACAGTGAGATCTCAAGTTTGCTTTTCTCATTCCTTCTACGACCTTATATGCACGAAAAAGCAGAGAATTAACGATTTAGATTTGGTTTGGAATTGAGTTTGAAGATAAAAAAAGATGTTTCTTTTCATCGTAAACACAATGTCAAATAAGACACGGTTTGTATCAAAAGCTAATGTTCACCGCAAAAATCAAGTCAACCTGAAAAACTAATCTTTACGTGCTTCTATTTTTCAAAAGTGCTTTTGAACGTTAAATGACTAAAATCCCTTAAATATTCTTTCTCTTTCTATTTTATTTAATCACTTTTTAGACATTTTATTTCTCTATCACATTTTTCTACAACAATATCAAACATATTACTTACATTTTTCTACCCTAATTTTAAAAAGTATCAAACTTTTTCAAAACGCAACCTTAATCCCAAACTAAGTCTTAGTCACCCAACTCTGGAATTCGTTTGCTTGATCAACAATCTTATTCATAAAAAAAAAATGTCCTAACTTTATAAGAAATTTAATTTTTTGAAATTAGACAAGTTGATTAGCTCCTACAATATACTCCTCCCTCCTAATCATAGTTCAAAGACCAACAAAAGGAACTTAATAAGTTGTTTCTAATTAAACTTTGGAAATTTGGAGAAAGATCAAGAAAGTGAAGAATAGTTTATGAAAGAAAAGATTTTGATATTAGGGCAATCAATATAACCAAGTCGGCAATCTACGGGCCATCATATTCTACACCTCATCACCTCACCGGTCTTGAAGACTTTTCTTTTTACTAAAAGCGGTCTTGAAAGTCTTCACATTTTTAATAGAATAATTGAGTTGTTTATATGAATTTGAGTTAAATCAAACTCCTTGTGAAAGCTTTTGACTATAACCCTCAATTTTAAATATTATATATATATATATATAATTTCGTCACATGGTTAATTATTTTTATATATGACTAATAATTAAAGTTAAATCTCCTTGAGTGGATCACTTGAAATATACTTATATATTAGAAAAAAAAGACTGATTGATTCTGTTTGATTGGAGTTTGGACTATGGCGCTATGGCTTTATTTTAATCATCTTCATTATTATTTTTCTTCCTCGAAAGCTTTTGCTTATGCATGCACTTGCGGAACCGAAATGTTTGATTATTATCATATAATATAAAGATATAGTTACTACTCAATATATATATACCACGTTTGGAAATCTTGGTTTTTTGTTTTTGTTTTTTTTACCTACAAATGTATAAGAGAGATCATATGGAACAAGGATTTTGCAGATTTTCATGAAGGAAATCCACGTTTTGCTGTCTTGGTTTTGTCCTTGTTCCAGCTCACCATGCATAATTATGTTCCTGCAGGCAAATCTTGGCTTCTTTTCAGGTACTCCATGCTTGTCAGAAGTAAAAACAACTTAATTATGTGACAAGTGGAGATCTCAGAGTCTGGATAAGATTCCGAAGATGGTTGTGATCAGTTGTGTTGTGACAAGATGTTAAAAAGAAAAAGAAAAAATATGTTGCAGTCAGAGACAAGAGGACCCTTTGCATGGGAACTACACTACTTTCAGATCTGTAAAGAGCTAAAAGGTTTTCTCACTTTCTCTCGACCATAGAAAAATATTGAAGTTCAAAGTGATTTCTAACAGAAAATTATTTAATGATATAGTAGTTGAAAATAATGAAAAATTCCACATCTCAAACATTGAATCTGCATCTTAGTTGAATATTGTTGGTGGCAACTGGCAGCAAAGAAGACCAAGGATGGCTTACAAAGATAATGAAAGTGGATTAGAATCAACCCAAATATAAGGTCTACAAATTTCTTGAGATAATGAAAGTGGATTAGGATGCCTTTCATAAAACAAAAAGGGTAGATTAGGATCGTTTATAAATGTTTGGTATAAACACATCTATCCGATGATGCTAAAGTGGTAATATCCCACATATATATGTTAAGTTTGACCTAATTGAGTGATTTATATTCCAGTTGAACCTCTTCACTTATTGTCAAATTGGTTTTTAAGTAGTATGCGAGCCACAGACTTGTGTGAGACCATTTTGTTTTGGGTGTTTGTTCATCCTAATTTGATGTGACTGAGTGACTTATATTCAAGTTGTCCATCTCCAATAGATACATTAATAAAATTGAAACTAACCTGGGGATCGAGTTGCATCGTGAATTAATTTTAACTAATCTAGGATCGATTGAGTCCATTTTGTTTTAGGTGTTTGTCCACCCTATAGTTTGATGTGACTGAATGCCTTATATTCCAGTTGTCCATCTCCAATAGTTACATTAATAAATTTTAAACTAATATGGGGATCGAGTTGTATCGGGAATCAATTTTAATTAATCTGGGATCGATTTGCATCAGATTTTATAATTGAGAGGTTGTTGGGAAAGATCCAAGCCATGTCTGCTTCACCAAGACCCACAGAGCAGACCATATACATGTCGAACACCAACTTGAACCCAAAAGCCTAGACTATTGGTTTCTTGGGTCCTTTATGTATATATTCTACTCTAACAACCCATCTCTTTATGACGTAGGATGTTCCCTCACAAGTGAATCCTTAACAATCTCCCTCGATTCACCTATGAGTCCTCATCTCTCACTCATGCGGCCCAACCCGTCAAGTATTAAGCCAATTACCAGCCATCCAAGACGTAACCCGTGGAGTGCAGGCACAACACTCCACAGTCACATGTCCCTGGCCTGTAGCCCACTGGGTTCACCGTGCTCACGAGGCACACTGATCGAGTCTAACCAAGCTTTGATACCACTAGTTGGGAGAGACTCAGTCCCTATCTGCTCCACCAAAACCCACCAAGCAACCCATATACAGTGGAACAACAACTTGAACCCAAAAACCTAGACACCAATAAAAGTAAGCTCTCATATATTTTATTTTTACCATTTAAATGTTATGTTCATAAATTTTAATTAATCTAGAATCGAGTTGCATAGGACTTTATAATTAGGAGGTATAGTTTATTTTTACCATTTAAAAGTAGTCTTTGACTACTCTTTAATTATATGTACCAACAAAATATACATTGGTAACAAAATGTATGGAAAGAGAAAATAATATTAACTTTAATTGATATATATTCTCTCCGTCCCATATTATCTGTCCATTTGACTATTATCACAAATATTAGGAAAGGTGGTTGGACATGAAATTCTATAAAACTTTTATCATATTTTATAATATTATCTCTAACTTTACTTAGCATGTGTTTCTCTTTCCACATACAATAGGGGTAAAAATTAATCAAAAGTATTTTCATTATCTAAATGAGACGGATAATTTAAGATAAAAAAATCTCAATTAGGGACAAATGATATGGAAGGAAGGGAGTATATTCAATTTCAAACCATGGAGAGGAGTAATAATTAAGAGGAAGATGTGAAGGGCGAGAGAGGTGACGGAAACACAATGAACCCTCCATCGAGCAGTACCGCCAATATATACATGTAGGCTGTCGGCCACTTTTAATGGTTGGTGCTCCATCGTATACAAAATGTGTCGAAATGATCAATTGTAAGTAGCCAATATCATCAAATTCAGTTGAAATTTTGTAATCAAAATTTCCAGAGGTGACATTGAATTGTTGGGGATTCAATCCTTTTTGTCACTTAATTGAGTCAAATCTATCAACTATACTAACAACTAGTCAATATATTATGCACGTGCGTTAACCTGATTGGGGGTCTTTACTCCTTACCAAACAATAAATAAATAGAATTAATTTGATTGGTGTTTAATAGAAAGAATCATCCATGGCGCGGGGATATGGGATTCGTGGAATCTCATAAACTACGCTTGCAATATATACTTCGAATTTGATCAAAGTTTCTTTGTTGTTGGTGACTTAAAGTTTAGGAGCAGCTTGTTTGTTCTATTTTTAAAGTCAAGACAAGTTATCAATCCTTTCGAACTTACAGATCGCCTATTAAAAGAAATTTGTAGAGGCTTCAAACGTTCACCGCTTTGATCTATCTCCATCGGTATACTTTGATCATATATAGGAAGCTAAAGAAAGAATCCCTACAAAGCTTTTATGAGGATCTTATCGACGTACTAATTAAGATACTTCACTGAAACTATAAACCTATATATTTTCTTCAAAAAATATATATATATACCTATATATAGACTTGGTATACTATATACTATTTAAAATTCTTAGTTTATGATTATGTGTTTCACTTTAATTTGAATTTGCCAAAAAAAATATTTATTATTATTTTGAACTAATGGAGGTTATATATTCATGAGGATTGAGGTAAGTGTCCTTTTGGCCATGTTCTTTATGTTTTTCTTGTGGGTTTTTGTTTATGGTCTGGATTGAATCCTTTTTATTACAGACTTTTCTTAAGAAATATGCCCTACCCCCTGCTTTTCGAGAAACAAAAATGGTAAGAATATTGTAAGTAACACGTTTTTTATTTTATTTAAAAAAAAAAAAAGAAGTTTACTACTACTAAAAGATAAGCATGCAGATGGTATCTTTTATGTTTTTCCACTTTTCTGTTTGGTTTGGCCAAGAAATAGAGCATGACAATAGAATAAGGCAAGCCAGTAAGTCACGACTCTATAGTCTATATAGCTACCTGCTCCATGCGTCAATCAATATTGTATTATTTGGCCAAATAAAAAAAATAAATATTGTGATATAACATATCGATCAAATTTATTGCCAAAAAAGAAAAACATATCGATTAGCATCATATTATTATTATGTCAACCACACATCAATCTACTTATCAATCTTTTCTACGCTCAATAAATTAAATTTATTACACTAGTGTATATATATATATGAATACATTATGAAATTATATATGTCAATGTAAGAGAATTACTATATATATATATATATAAGGGTAAATTATATAGATAGTCACTTAATTTTATGTGAGTTTCTGTTTTGGTTACCTAACTATAAAAAGTAAAAGTAATGTTTTGGTCACTTATATTTGTAATATTAAATATTTAGGTCACTCAATCACATAACATGATGATTTGACTATGTCAAGTGGCATGTTTGATGACATTTTCATGACATATCATCATGTCAGATAATATCTTAGATGATATGCCCTATCATATCACGTCTCACATAGAGCTATTCAAGGGCCGGGCTACCCACCCAAACCTGTAAGCCCGCCCGATATTTTAAAGGGCTTGGCCAAGAATTTTAAGCTCATTAGATGGGCTTGGATAAAAATATCAAGCCCGTTTATTAAATGGGCTGGGCTTGGGTATAAGAGCAAAAACCCAAGCCCGGCCCGATTAAGGTAATATGCTTGTTTTTATTTTTTATTTGTTGATATATAATATATATTAAATATAATTTATATGTACACCGTATCTTAAATACGAAAAAAGATGTAAATATATATAGAAAATCTTATTATCAATAAGAATAGTATATTATAGGTAGTATATATTTACAATTATATTTATATAATTAATTAATATTTACAATTATATTTATATAATTAATTAATATAATTTAATTCTAAATATAATTATTAAAAAAATATTAGACGGGCTTTTAGACAGGCCTTGGTCTAAGTATTTGATAAAATGGGCCGGGTTTGGATAAAAGTTTGAGGCCCGTTTTATAAATGGGCCGGGCTTGGGAAACACTATGGCCTTAATCTCAAGGTTAGACCCGGCCCGAACCCGGCCCGGCCCGGCCATGAACAGGTCTAGTATCACATAAGCGAATTAAGGGTTGAGTGATCAAAATATTTAATTTTACAAATTTAAGTGACCAAATCTTTAGTTTTCATAGTTGGGTAATCAAAACAGAATCTCATCTAAAGTTAAGTGACTAAATTTGTAATTTATCCTATATATAATTTCATATTATATATATATATATATATATATATAATAAGAAAATTAATAATTATAAGAACAACAGAGATTGGCCTGCTGGTGGCAGGCCTAAATTGCTGGCTGTCCATTTATAATTAATATATCTACGTACTAGTAGTACTACCACTTAACAAGTTTTTATTTAATTTCAAATCAAAAACAACATTGTTCTTTCAAATTAAATTGAAGGAAAAAAAAAAAGGGTAAAAGAAAACGAATAAAATTCATCTACCCCACTTTTATGTCTCATTTTATTTTGTACTTCATTCATGATCAAATGTTGTTAATTTTTTTTTTCAATTTTTTCTCATGTGGAATCCTTTACGCTTGCAGCTGATGAAAATTGAAATGTATGAAGTAGGCTGCCACTCGCCGATGATGAAGGAATGTATGAGAACAGATCGGCAGCAGACAGTACTTTGCATGCATGATACATGCAGAACACATATCAGCATGATTTATATACTAATTATGGTCTCTGTCTTGAAATTTCAAATTTTTAATTATACATCATCTGGTTTTGCATCTCTTGATCTTTTCCTTTCAAAAAAAAAAAATAGTAGTATTGATTTTGCTCCACAATAATTAAATATATTTTTATTCCCAATCAAAGGTAACATCAACTTGCATATCTTAAATCCAGAATTACACAATTTGGTTGAATGCAACTTGTATATGATAATTAATTAGTAAATATAAATATAAGCATAGTTCAACTTGTATATGATAATCACTTAGAAAGCAAATCAATTTGATTAAATATTATTCGAATTCCCCGGAAATGTAAAAGATGTTTGGTAGTGACCGACACATTCACATCCCTTATAATTAGCTTCTTTTTTAGGTAATAATAATGCATGTCAATTCATATTAATTTAATTATTATTAATAGTAATTTAAGTTTCTATATAATATATACACATAGGAAAATGTGTTGATCGACTCTCGTGGTTAATTTTTATATATATATAAGATTCATAATAAAGTTTTTTCTTTTTGAGGGATTCATAATAAAGTTATAAAAAAAATACTACCATAAAATAACAAAACTAACAATGAGATGAGAGGCCATCAGGCATTTGGCTTGGTGGTAGAGTACTGGACTCTTAGTTCCAGCCTACCTTACCAAGAGATCTTAGGTTCAACTCTCACAGAATGTGAGTTTGTTTGTAATTTGTTTGTTTATTTGGTAGGTATATATGTAGTTTATTTATGGTATAGTTTCTAGTTTGAGTTGAATTCTCATTTAGATGTTTGGGTATAGAGATTTATTTGAATTGTAATGAGATTTCACTGGGTTTGTTTGTTGGGGAAGGGGTTTGTTGGCTCATAGATTAGCATTTCGGTATTGTAGCTAGTCATGTAGCGATGTACGGATCATCCTGTGCGTTAAAACAATGAGATGAGAGACTTCTTCCTAAAAAAAATAAGTAACAATGAGAGAATAATGCATAAGTTTTTCTTTTTCCTCTTAACAAATCCACAATATCTGGTATATATATAGTTAGGTAGGCCTTCGACTAATTCGGAATCAAATTATTATATCGGACCCAACAGAGGGACTCCCTATACCTATTTTCTCCATAGCATGCACTCTAAATTTTGGTTGATATTTAGGAGTGAACGAAAATCCTCTGTCCCAATTTTAGTGCCCCACTTGTGCCCTATCCATCAAATAATAACACGTGTCCCTTTTCAGTTTTTAATATTATTCCTTGTTTGCGTAATTAAATTAAATTTTATATTTTCATTCTAAAACTCTATGGGGAATGTATTAAAATTTAGGATTAACCCTTATATATAATTATTTATTGTTGATTTGGGGTTAAACCTGGTGTTTATGTGAGTTTCTTATTTTATTTTCTTGTATAAATATTACTTGTTAAAACTTAAAAATGAACAAGGTATAACACAAGGGATATGTGGCATGATTTGGTGAATGAGGCATGAAGTGGGGCACAAAACTTGGGACAAGGGATTTCCATCCTCTAGGAGTAATATAAGAGAACAATAATGAATAAATGTGGTTGATTATTATTTCTTAAATGCTTTTGCATCAAAATGGCAGTAATTAGGTATATATCATATGGTCAAATCATGAATCATGTTGATGTTTCGAAATATCTAACAGATCCATAAATTGACCCCTTACCTTTTATAAATTACAAATTGTTTCTTACTTGTGTCGTCCATATCAAAAGCTGTGTCATGGTTATCCAAATCATCAGGTTGAAATTATTAGAGATTGACAGAGTTTTATATATATTTTTTAATTAGATGTAATGTACGGTACCTAACTTAAATTAAACTAATTTTTTATATTAAGCATACTAAAAATAGAAAAAAAATAAAGCTCTTTTCTTTTAAAAAAATTACTAACACTATGATAATCCAAGTGATAATAAATACAATCATGTCATTAATTAGTTGAGTTGAGCTTTCATAAACGAAACCAAATTTCCCTTTTTCTTATTCCTCTGGATGACTGGATCAATGTTTTGCTGCTTTTGGATGGGCCAAGGTCAATGGACACAGAAACCTTATGCTAAACCCAAATAACCCTATATATATATATATGGGTAATTATTTGATACACCGGCGGTGTAAATTTTGAACTCCACAAGCGGGTTGTGGAGTTGACACATGTCCATTTTTTTAATTAATTAAGTTTTAAATATTTCAATCTAGTCCCTAAAAGACACATGTCACCCTTCAGGACCCGCTTATGTAGTCTGCTAAACTTCACCGCCGGTGTATTGTATAATTTGCCTATATATATATATATATTCTTTTTGTAATTACAAAAAGTTTTTGTTTTTTAGGCCAGAGCAAAAGGTTTAGATTGAATTGGCCCATAATGGCCCAAAAAAGAAAGAATTGGCCCATAAGTGAATGTAGTCACAAAATTGATCTTTCATTCAGATCTATTTTCATTTTTCTTTTTTTATCAACAAGAGGTTGGATCAAATAGTAAACAACTTATTCCAGTTTAAGCAGGTTTCAGGTTCGAGACCTTACGTATGCAGCTGCTCTTGTTGGGAGACTCACCCACCATAACCAAGTGCGCGACGCGGGTCGGATCCGGATTAGTTAGGGCCTTGGATACCGGATGAATACCAAAAAAACTTTCCTTTTTTTTGTGTGTTCTTTTCTTTCTTTTCAAGATGTAAATGTATAAGAAATTCGGTTCTTATTTATTTAAGATTTTAAGTAACCTTTAGACACAATATAACAGATGGCCTTTTTACTGCTAAAAAAAAAAAAAAAAAACAGATGGCCTTTTTGAAGGATACAAATTAGGAAAACTAACTTAAATGTGAATCATAAGGTTATCTTTTCCGTTTTGAGAAGATGAAAAAATAGCCCAAGTACCCAACTTGAGCCATGATTTGAAGTTGTTCTTCAAATGGGTTAGACCCTTTTTTTTTGCTTTGAACTTTTAGCCCAAGTTCTATATCTAATGACATCTGGCCCATTCTATATTGTAATTTCTACTCTTTTTTTTTGGCCAATTAAAATACTTGTCCATTTTCATAATTTCATGTTTCTAAGATTTGATTTTTCTATTTTGTTTTCTTATTATGATATATATATATGATCAAGTAAAACAACCACCAATGAGGACACCATTGGAGAGCCCACCAAAAAGGGTGGTGGGGAAGAACTTTTTTTTTATTTCATTTCATACAACTTTTACTGGGACATCAAATTAGACCAAAGACTGCAAAAGGAAGAGGACTAAACAAATGAATTAAGGGATAACAAAGGATTTTTGAACATAAACATGAAAACAAAATGAGAAATTAACATTAATTAGAACAGAAGTCCCAAGTCATCATAACCAAATTTAAATTTTTTTTTCTTTTTTGTTATGGTAATTGGTTCCTAGTAGAGTTGCTTGAGACTGTTTTGAAGAGCTTCAGTTGAATAAACAGCAGCCCATCCTTGCTGAGTAGGGTGAAATGTGTCCCAAAAGAATTTTGATTTAGGATTTGTGCAAAGTGTATATTGCTTCACCCCTTTTTCATCCACACTTCCACATGAAAATGCAGCACTCACTCCAACACAACATGGCTTCAATGGGTTCTCAAATGAAGGACTCACTGCCAAAATTAATGGATTACAATAATGCAATCAAGCATTAGATTAGAA
This sequence comes from Corchorus olitorius, assembly GCA_001974825.2. NCBI lineage: Eukaryota > Viridiplantae > Streptophyta > Magnoliopsida > Malvales > Malvaceae > Corchorus > Corchorus olitorius. The sequence goes on along the minus strand of AWUE01020399.1, from coordinate 33,628 downwards.
AATCCAAAAAAATGAAAATTGAACCAAAATTAAGATCAATTAACTTGTTTTTCACCTTGATGAGCTTGATTTTTCCGGTTGATGACGGTCCAAAAGGCGTTATAAACGTCGACAACGAAGAAAGAAGTGCTGTTAGTTTGCTTGTTCAAAGTGTTGACAGCTTGAGCAAGTAGCTGGTTGTGGAGATTAACGCCATTGTTTTCATCTCCATTGCACTGTTGAAAGGAGTATTGGGCAGTGCTTCGAGGAAGGCATCCCAATGGCTGCAGGGAAGTCACCGCCACTTTCCTAACTCCCAAATCATGGATGCGTTTCAAATTCACCGTCAATTGACCCACAACGCTTGCAATGAAGGCTGGCAAACCCTGTCGACATGCAAATTGTATACAACTTTTAGAAAATTTTGTCAAATTTCAATTTGATTAAAACTAATTTATTTAAGTAATAATCACACAATTTTATTTTGTATACTTGAGGCTGATAATGATCGAACCCTATTACTGAAATCTAGAGTCCAACACTCCATCACATCACCATACATTTTACTTATAATTTATTAATAATCACACGTTTCTAATCAGGTTGCTTTACTTAATGTATCTTGATGATATAAGTCAATTATCTTAAATGAGGAAAATTTAGTATTAAAATGAGATTAAATCTTATGATGATATGGCTTTGGCCTTAGTTGTTAAAGAGCAGGTAAACTTAATTTGTTTGTTGTTTTGCATGGATGCATACAAAACATATAAGAACAAGACAAAGAAACCTGACCACACGCTACGAACAACAAAAACAAAAGCATGCATCATTTTTTGCCGAGAGTGCTAAAAATAGGGTCACATTTTTGTACTACCAATGAGCATGACAACACCATTCATAACTCTTGTCCTTTTATAATCCCAGCAAGCCCTTTGGCTCATCCTGGTTCACTGTAATTGATATTTCTCCAGCCTTCAAATTGAACTGTCAGATTGTGTCTTTTTTTTTTTTTGACATAGGATAATAATGTAAAGGAAATTGCACTTAGAAATGCAACAAGACACGCAATTTGATGAATGGGTTACCTTCCAAAATTCTCTTACATAACACTAAACTAATGGGGTCCTTCACTTTTTGTCATGCAAATTAAATATTAATAGAGTCATTATCTAGTAGAGAAACTGTCATTTCAAAGTGGGTTTAACGAGTTTAAGCAAAATCATCAATTAGATAAACACTAAAAAAGATTTTCAAACAAAAAGCTTGTTAATTACTAATTTAGTGACCCATATTGAATGTGCCTGTCTGTCACCACCATTTACCAAATTACTGAGCACTGATGAAATGAACAGTTCAAACTTTTATGTAAAAAGTTTCAGAGTGAAAGAAAATTAAATTACCGCAGCAGTGCCATTGTTGACAAGGTAAGTATTGTAGTCATTGCCTGCAAGGCTGACAAGTGCGACAGCAGATTTCAAGCCTCTTTTAGTGTAGACCGATTCATTGAGGAGCTGTTGCAAGAAATCAATTTGGACCGTCATGTTTGGTTCCGGAGTCAGTGTTTGGAAAACACCTGTCCCTCCATATGCAAAATTCACTCCATATTTCAGGCGACCAAACAGCTCTTTTCTCCATCTGTATGGTATCGGTGTCTTGATGCCAAAATACTCGGCTGCTTGTCAAAAAAAACTAGGAATTATTACACCCTTTCTTTCGCTTTGTAATAAAATATGATTTCTTTGTGTTAAATGATTGATAATGAGAACCATTAAATTCCTAAGTGAGTTGTTTAGTGTTTACATTACACATAATATGCTTGTAAATCTGCTTTAGCTGGAAAGCAAGCACTAATGGGAAAAGTTTATTATGGGATTAGAAACCAAATACTATAATACTATATAGGCAAAAAAAAAGTAAAGTTTGCTTTTAGATTTGATGAACTTAAAAAAGCAAATAATATGCTGCCAGCCATTGCTGATTTTGGGTACTGTCTGCTTTATTACAAGTGATGATCAACTTAATCAAAAAGGATTCAAATTAAGAAGCATTTTTTGGTAATAAAAAGCAGATAGAAGAAGCACTGAAAAGAATGATTAATATTAAATAATGAAGAAAAAAAAGTGTGCAAAAACATCAAATCACGTGAAAAAGGTAGAACAATGAAGAAAAAGATAGAATAGATATATGATGAACATCTGAAAAAACTGGCAAGCCTGGATTCAAATGAAGAGGAACCCACCACTCATGTTTGTTTTTCTTTTTTTTTAATAATGTTGTGTTATTATTTATATTTATGTTACTAAAGTGAAAGTTCCATTATTTTACTTGTGCACAAAAAAGAAAGAGCTCTCTAAAGCAAAAGCTGAAAAAGAAAAGAGAAAACCATCATTGTTGATCAGAAAGAAAAGGTATTATACCGACGAAATCTGTCAAGACACGACCGTCAGAGAAACGGCCGGCGGGTTTCCCAGGGAATGTAATTCCATAAGGAAATTTCCAGGAACTTGCCAAAGCTTTCCTGTTGTTCCCTGTATCTGCGTACGAATCACCAAAAACAAACAGCTTCTTGGGTTTGAAAGCAAAGGGTGAAGCCCGAGTGGCTTCAACAACTTGTTGCTCACCTGCAAATATTCATGCATAACAAAATTATCATCAAAATCTGTTGCCTGAGGCAGAAAAGAATTACTTGAAGAAATGGAAGTGTTCTTTTTTTTGTTTTGTGTTACCTGAGAAAAGACAGAGGAGGAAGAAACAGAACAAGGAAAAGAGCAAGTTTGGAGTGGCCATGGAATTAGGGAACCAATTATAGGAGACAAACTCGCGCTGTGTGTTAGAGAAAACGAAGAAGGGAATTGAAGTAGGAAGAAAATGGAAAACGGGAAATGGGAAAGGATATTTGGAGGATAAAACAGAATCTCAACACTTTATATATATATATATAGTGGAAGTGGACGTAAAAGCAATTTGATTTAGTTAAGCGGTGAAATGAAATGAGAGCCCACCAGGCACCAGCATCGGCTGGTCAAATTTTCAAGAAAAGAATGAAATGAATCATTGAAATATACTAATAATTTATTAAAAAATGGATACATATGGAAAGAAGCAGACACGAATAGAAAAGTTCTAATCGATATTTTTTTTCCTTTCTAACAATGTAAAAACAAAATCATAAGGACCAATTCAATAAAAAAAATAAATAAAAGAATTTTGTATGGCCCTCCATTAATGAATTTTGCAGTGCTTGCTCGGCATATTTTGATATTTTCATTTCATATATGATATAAATATTGACTTTTGGTTTCTATATGTAGTTCAAAATTTAAAGAGTAAATTAATTTTTTACCAAAAAAAAGGGAGTAAATTGAGCACAATACTACTAATTTTTGGTTCATATTAATTTCTTTGATGCGATGGTTAAAGTTTTAGATTGTATTTTAGATTATTGGGAAAGTTTTTTATTGCACATTTTGTATATTAGGAGAGATTATTAGGTGGATCGAGTCTATCACGTCATTCATGATCCCGACCAATAAGATTTTGACAAATCAGAGTTTTTCCTACAATTTCTAAAACCCTAATCAATTAATGTCCTAAATTTAGGAACTTACCCTGTAAATCTCATCTAGTGAAACTAGGGGCCAAACCTGGTGCTAAATTTGTGCCTAAATTTTAAGTTGAAATCTGACTTGTCAAAATCTTATTGATCAGGACCACGGATGACGTGGTGGACCCGATGCACCTAATAATTTATCGTATATTAGTAGAATTTTTATTCCAAGTGTTATGGTTATTTATAGTTAAATTGACGTATAACTCTAGATTAACGCAACATTGACTTCTTTTGTTTATTTTCTTACTTAAAATTCAATTTGGGTGCCTAAGTTTAGAATTAAAGGTTCATAAGCTGGAAAGGAATGAACTTTTCATTCGGTTTAGACTTTAGACATATATATAACAAATATAGTACATGCAATGGGCTTTCTTTAAATCACACATTGGGAGAAAAATATATAGATAAAAACCATTCCTCCCAAAAATCTAGCTGGAAATTAATGATCAATATACAAGTTGAAAAAAGAAAGAAATTGACCAAAATAACTAGTAATTAAAATTTATCAAATTGATATCCTTTTTTAAGTGCCATTTTCTTTTTCTTAATAATAGTAGTAGGGATCTGAGGAGGATACATGTGAGTTTTGGGCCTAGTGTCAAACTCGTCGAGATTATTCCAAGTCCAATCTTCAGACCTTCACATTTTTTTTGAGATTCATTCAAACCTCTTCTGTTTGAGATTCATTCAATGGATAAAAAATAGAATACGAAAAACGTACTATACAAAATACAATCTTTAATTGTACATTTAAATTTAGATTTTAGATTAGATTAAAAGTTAGTACTATATATGTTAGGTAAATTAAGTATATAACGAAAGAATAGGGATAGGAATTGACACAAGTGATTATGATTCGAACTTTTCATGTACCTCATTTAGTTTCAAATCCTGTTGGCCGTAGTCCGGCGATTTATCTCCTTGGAGATGAGGTAGCCACCCTTATTCCGTTTTTTTTTTTACAAAAAAAAAAGAAAATGAAAAGTATTGAACGAGTTTTTTCTCCATTTAGAGATTTACATAACAAAATAAATAATTTTAGATTAATCGATATCCGACGTGATTATTGAATAATGAGATGATTATGGATATGTTTGACTATATATTTTTGGCGTCCAACTCCAATTTCATAATGTTTTTTACATTCTGGCTAACGGCTTATATATATTGACCAGAATTTTGTTGTCTATCTGTATATTTCATTTTCCCTTGTATGTAAGCAAAAAGTACAACGGGACCAGTTCAAGTTCTTCAGCTGCCTTCATACAGAGTTCATATGCGTGAAGTCAAACAATCTTCCTATCTATATTTATTATTAAAAAAAATTAATTATGGTGACTCACCCCTTAACTTTCCCTAATTATAATTCCCCGGGAGGTAATGATTTTGAATATATAGTTTCATTTTGGTATATGTTGAACATATATAACTCATGCAGGTGGTTAATCAATCAAAAATGCCTGCTCGCTATGATCTATTTTATTTTTTGGAATTCTAAGCACCGAATCAAAACTAGAGAAAAAGAATGAAAATATGTTTGATTACCATTACATAATTGGTCAGATTTATACCACCAACAAAACAAATTGCTACAATCAATAGCCACAAAACAAAAGAGGCCAAAAAGTTGTAGAAATTAGCACGTTTTCAACATGGTTTTAAGTATGCCTGTGTTTTTGTTTTTTAATTAATAATTCAATATTTCTACTTACCCTCAAGTCAATCAAAATTTTTTATCAAATAACATGTTATGTAGCTCAATTTTAGGTAGAGAATGTGCTACTATATTGATTTTTTTATTTATAAATTGAAACGTACACTTGCTATTGCAATTAGAAACTAGAAACTAGTATATCATAAATAAACTACCTACATACCAAATACATAAACAAATGACGAGACTTGATACCAAGACCTCACGGTCCAAGTACGCTGGAACTAAAAGTCCAACACTCTACCATCAGGTCAGAAGCCCGATGACTCAAGAAAATTAAATTAATCTATATAGAATATGTATAAATATTCAAGTCAAAGGCCTTTTATAAATAGTATGTGATGTGATAGAGAATTGATCAATGTCGATCTATATATACGAAAAATTATAAAAAATATACAATGTCATTATAAACTTTGGACTTCACAAGTCATGTATTAAATTTCGTTAATAACTTGTTTCAAGATAATTACTGCATTAGTATTATTTTTGGGCTCGGTTGGTTGATTGGGCTTTCTGTTTAAATCATCCTGACAGGCCCATCTCCATCCTCGTGGACATTACATAAATATGATCCATATTTTGCTATTTAAGAATTTCGAGGCCCAATATCTGTTTTTTTTTTCTATACATAGGCTGAGGCCCAACAATTGTTTTGGTTACTTGAATTTGGAAATGATTCACAGAGATCAAACAGTTTCTACTCCATCAAGAATGAGAATACAAGTTCTTTCCATTTCGGAAACGCAATTGTTGAAATGCCTTAAATCTATCATGCTCTCGGTTCGAAAGAGGTCACTCTCAAGCCATTAAGGTCTAAGGATAATATCCTTCTTATGTACCACTTAAATGTATAACAAAAGTGGTTCCCAGGATACCCTAGTAGTTAAAACTTGAGACTTTTGTAAGAGGTCTCGGGTTGGAATCTTGGGATGGACAGAGTGAGATTATAGGAAAGGAGAGGGCTACCTCATATCGTGTAGCCCATTCCAATATCATGTATAAACAAAAGTGAGCATAAATTTGATCATTCAAAAATGTTTTTGTTAGAAAGTCTAATGGGGATTAATTTTGGTGCCAATTAAACCTTCAAAATCCTTATTAGATTTTTTTTTTTGAAAATTAAATTACAAAACATATATAATAATTTAATAAATACACCTCAATTCCTGTCACCATTTTAGTCTTTACTCTTTAGTATCCAAGAACAACAACACTATAACTTCCAAAGAAATTACTCACCAAAAAAAAACAATTTATAACAATCACTTGCCCTCTCCTTGTATAATTTTTCCTAGCCAATATATAGTATAATCTACATTCTTTTTAACATTTTTCAAAAATTCCCCTTGGCCAGAGTAAAAAATTATATACTATATATCTGATCAATACAGGAAAGAAAGCAGGATTATAATTCAACTACAACAAATATTAATTTGCATATAGATATATATTCTACCTGTTATGAAAGGGAGTAATTTTGATGACAAGGCCAGGAAAAACATCATCAGGATCATGAATATGAGGATTCTCTTCAACAATATAAGGATCCCCACATTTTTCACTTATAGTCTGCAAAGTTTCCCCTTCTTTAACCACATAAATTTCATCACAAGGCTTGTTGTTCTTCATCATAATCAACTCCTTAAGCTGAAGATCATCACCACCCTTGAATTCCCTTTGATCACTCGACTCACAGCAGCTCAAAACCAGCATCACCGCCATGAACAAAGCACAGTGCCATGAAATGTTCTCTGCCATTGCTGTTGTTGAAGAAACTCTCCCCATAATACTAATCTTTTCCCTCTTCTTCTGCTTTTAAGCTTATTTTAACTTGCTATTTGAAATTGCTATTTAAAAATTTTGGGGGGTTTTAAATAGGATTTGGGGAAATGGGTTTGTTTTCTATAAGGTAGTTGGAGTGGGTGTAGAATCTGGCGGGAGTTGAAGGGTATTCTAATTGGGGCAGTTGTAATGTTAAGAGAAGAAGATTTTGTGTAAGGAAAAGAGTTGGTTTAACTGCTTTTATTAAATGGGCTTTTGTCACTGTTTTTGACCCTTGCTTTTTGGGTTTGTTCTTTTTGGATGAAAAATGGAGCTTCTTTCAAGTTATGGATGGAACATGACATGAGTTGACTCTTAACTTGTGAGAGCTTTTTTTAATTTAGAAATGGCAAGGTTGACTTTGGGCAAAGCTAGATCCTTTAAAATTAGATGATGTGGTCGGTTTAAGGCTTTAAAGAGTTGACGCGTTTGCATTTGCTTAAGAAGTCGACAGGACCAAATCATGACTCTTTCTTATTAACTTTTAGATGGTAAGTTGATGAAGAAGAAGTCAAAAAGAGTTGCAATTCTAAGGAACGCATTTAAGTGAGGAAGAAGTTATTTAAAACTTTGATTCGAAATCTCAAAACCCATTCCTCCAAATTATGGATGATCCAACCCCAAATTAATGCATCTATGTTTGGTCAACTACAATGTTGTTTGCCAAGAACTTTGGTAATTGGAAAATATATAAGTTAAGAACCGAAAGCGAAAGATGAGAAATGAGAAATCACATGCATTCCCAAACATGGCTGCCTAACTCTTACTGTTTATCTCACTTTGAGTGTTGCCTGTTAGGAAAACTTTGCAGCTGCCAAAAACCCAATGGTCCACTTTGGGTATCCTTGATATGTCAATTCCTAAATTTTTTAGTACAAATTACTCCTATAAGCTTTCCCTTGCTTATTGATATGTCAATTCCTAAATTTTCTAGTACAACCTGTTTGGGTATCGTAAAATATACCCATGTTTGCAGATTGTCACTGGGAATCATGGCCGATGGGTATCCGGATTCCGGATTATTGTCAGATGCCCAACCATTTCACTTAATTAGATGCATTCACGCACATTATCTTTATGTGGGTAATTGCAATTCCCCAAAAGCTGTTTGTTATGGGGTATAGCCACGCAGACGGGGATGGCCGGGTATTTCACTTATTAAATGAAATGATCAAGTATCACCTGGTGATATGATACCGCGGATAAGTTGTCACGTAAGGGTATATCTGATACCCCGTGCTATAGCAACACGTGAAACACTATATGATCCGATACCCCATGCTACAGTATCCAAACATTGGTATTTCACTTGAAACCCTACCCTAACCCGGACAAATTTCCATATACCGTAGAAACAAACGTCCCCTTAATGGTTTTTCTTACAGGAGGAGGGGAAAGCAAAGGAATTATCAGCATCAAGACAGACATATTAAACTGCTGTTTTGCAACACGTCCAAATTTGGCAGAAAGATACTGATGTAGACATTAAAGATTTACGGTCAAAGCATCATTTACAATATTTTCTGATTAGTGAAGATCATCAAAGTGAAAGTTTTTCCAGTAAAGACAGATGGAACAATTTTATGGGACATTTAAACCCAAATTTGGGCAGAAAGAAGAGAATAAACTACAGAAGGGCCTTTTTAGCAGAAATCAAAGGCAAATCTAAGCGTCGGAATTGGGCTCTGGACATCTTTTACAATGTCTAATGCCAATTCCAGCTTTTATGGTTTCATCAACTGTTTTCTAATATAATTAAGGACTTCATCCACATTGACTGTCCAAGCGACGGAAATCGGGGAATAGCCTGTCCATGGGTTGCTTCCATTCCAACTGCAACAAAATATGGCATTATAAACATTAGCAACAATAACTGCAAATCTACTTAAATTCCAATGACAAAAAAATTCTTGTTCTGGGAATATACTTTTTTAATCCTTGATCCAACAACGTATGCCCGACACATATGCCCTGTGTCTCAACCCTCACTACCCCTTTCTTGTATGTAAAGAGATCCGGCCGAACTAGAGCCACAAAACTGACAGGGTCGTGAAGGAATATCCCTGTTACCAAAAATTCCATGGTTATTCCCTTGACATAAGACTCGGAAGAAAATTCAGAAGGTGAAAAGAAAGGATGATATTTAGTTCACGGGAAGTTAAAATTGCAAAAGATTACCATATACACCATCTGACTTCACATGCCAATCTCTGTAGAATTTGCACATTTCACTTAGCAGCTGAGCATGCTTTCCCTTTGATTCTTTCAGTTCGAGGAGGTCGTCATCTGAAAGATAAGACAATGACATTTATCAAGAAACATGCCTCAAACAAACAAAGGAAGCTTGTTTTCAGAGAGAAATGATAATCAAACTCTTACCTGTCATTTTCACTTGGGTAGTAATATTTATCCCAACAACAACAATATTTGCTCCCGACGTAAACACAACATCAGCTGCTTCAGGGTCTCCATAAATCTGTGGTCACATAAGTGAATTGTGAATGACTTCTTAAAGGATGGGCAACAACTACTAAACATTATTCAAGTGAAAATTAATATTCTCCATTTGCAACCACAGTTAACTCTTGTAATAATCAATGAGATAACTTGGTCATGAAGGGATAGAGGATCTAATAATGATTTTAAGCAAGGAAAAATGGTAAATGGGTGCTTCCATGGGAAGGAAGGTCGCCCCATAATCTAATAAGACATTGATGTGTTGAAGGCATGTTTTCCAACACTGATAAATTACCCTAGAAAGTAAAAAGACAACCAATCAAGAAAGAGATTCCATCAAGGAATACTTTCACTAAAAAGGGTCTTAAACTTTGAAAACTTGCAGATTCTCCTTCCAAAATAAAATGCTACTCTAACGAAGGAACTTTCCAGAAAGAAGAACAATGTTCTATTGTTTATCATAAGAAACATAAAGTTTGTAGCCTTTGTACTTACATTTGCTTCAGCAGCAGGATTCACATTTCCTAATGCAAAGAATGCGCCACCAAGTACAACTATATTTTTCACCTTGTGAGCAAAGGAAGAGTCCCTTTTGATTGCCTGGATACATAACCATGTTCAGGCACCTAGTTATCAAGTTTAGGATCAATTAAGAAAAAAGGACATAGATGGGAAACAATGCATGTACTTACCAGTGCCACGTTTGTCAGAGGCCCAAGTGCAAGTACGGATACTTCACCAGGATATTCAGAGACCTTTTCAACTAAAAATTCAGAGGCACTCTTCTCAGATTTCTTTGTTTCTGGAGGGGGTAGAAATATGTTCCCAAGTCCATCAGAACCATGAACGAAATCAGCGACACGTGGCCTCCCACCCTATTACAAAGAAACTATGATTAGGCTACAGCAAATAAAGGATATCAAAATGCCCAAATATGGAAGCAGAAAAGATCAGAGTAATTTATATAAAAGTAATTTGAACAGGCAATAGCTGGGTGACTGCCTGATGGTAACTTAGTATTTTTTTTATTTATTTTTTATTTTCTTAAAAAAAAGGTAGATATAAGAACTTTTGGATCATCATACACATGTTAAAAGATGGTGAAATCAGACAAGGGCTAGCAAATTGTAAACGCCAGAAACACAAGAAAAGATCAAGAAAACTAGAGAAGTAACAACCTATTCCAGCTAGTAAAATGAAGCACTTTTGGTGCAGTAACAATCTAATTTGTAAAATGGATGAAGAATGTGCAAGAGAATACATTAACATTTACCTTAAGAGGTTCAGGGCTGCCTTCTGCTACAGGAACATCTGAACGCCCTGCGATCTCACACTATCCTTTTGCACCTCAAGAAGAGGAAATAATCATGAACATATTCTAAAAACATATCCATAACTAAAACTTTGAATTAATAAACAAGCACGTACCAGAGTTAGGGCATTCTGAGTGGCATTTTCTGTATGAACATTACCAAAAACCGTCGTCAATCCTAAGATCTCCACCTCAGGAGTTTGGAATGCCATCAAGATCGCCATGCTATCATCTGTCAGTCAAACAAGAGACATGTTCATATCTCCTATACGATCTTCACAATTAATTTCAATCTAACAGATATTTCAACTTAGAAGTCTCAATCTAACATTACAAAACAACTTGTTCTAGACTCACCCAAACTCTCATTCAAAAACATGCCAATCAAACCCCATTCCCAATTGTCCTTGACATTCCTTTAAAGTGTTTCTTTCACTTCTTTACATAGCTTAACGAGAATATTCCCCATTCCACGAATCTATCAAAAAAAAAAATGAAACTCCCCTTTACAGATTCCAACTTTCCCCTAAATTGAATGAATTGTTATTCCAACTAGATCCTAAAGTCTAGAAATTCAACTCTCAAAAATATACCTCAAATCCAAAAAAGGCTTAAACCTTTTCTTCTTCTTTTTGACTTCATAGCTCAAAAATTTTATAATTCCACAGAAAGCAAACAACTTAAAGTCATTCTCTAACAAGGCCAACAAAAGAAAAAATAATATAAATATATAAAAAGTGCTTCATCAACAAACAAAAAAAATTCAACCTTTTTTAATAAAATGTTCCCATTTCTCCTATCCAGAAAAAGAGAACTTTTCCTTCGATTTTATAATTTATATAGCTTAGGAAAAACATAAAATTACAAACATTTCACAGAACAAAAAACAAAGAAATCCCAATTCCTCTATTCCTCTTTATGGAACCAAACATGCTAAATTCAATTCCAACCAGCAAACACGAAAATGAACCAAAAAAAAGGAAAGAAACTGACCGATTCCAGGGTCGGTATCGATAATGAGCTTGCTCCTGTTGGCAGCCGAGCCCAAAACGCCATCTCCGTGGCCATTAACGACAATCCCATCGTGAGAATTTTGCTCCATTCCACAATCCATATTCAAACAAAACCAAAAAAACTCTATACTTTCCAGAAAACCAATACTCCTATATATAATACAAACTAAATCGAATTATTTATTTCTTTATTACTAAATAATGATTAATTTAATGAATATGGATGTGGAAACAAGATCAAAATTTAAAAATTGGGAATTGTCGTGAAGAAGAAGGAGAGGAGGCCGCTGCCAGCGAAAGAGTCCTTGCAGTTGCACAAGAAATTCTTATTACGTCGCCTTTTTATCTGCCATTTTGAAGTTAGGTGGGGGAGGACGATGACGTCAGCTTCATTGTCGGCGAACAGCCAATGCGGATTTGCCATGTGGGCAAATGTTAGTGGATTTGGATCCAAATCTTTTACCGTCAAGTTTTTTGGATTCTTTTGCTGGCAGGTATCGGATTAAAAATAAATAAAGAAAAAAAGGTAAAATAAAATAAAATATAACTTAAAAAATAACTTTCTTGGAAAGGTTTCATAAAAAGGAAATGGCCTTTTAATATATACTATAAATAAATTATTTGATCACGCCAAGAACGTTAAAAATTTTATATCTCCAATTTCCAAATCATGTTTAATTTACAAGTATATTTTATTATTACTAGTAATAATAATATAGAAAAAAAATAATTTAAAATGATAAAATGGTTTTAGCTAGAAAAGGAGTAATAAAGATGATTGTTGCCAAAAAAAAATTATTTATTTATTTAATAAAGATGATATATTTGATAGGTTTAAGCTGCCCTTGTCATTAATCTCTTGGTGGTAGCTTTAATCATTGTTTCTTTTCTTCTTGACATTTTACATTTTAGAATCAAATTCTAAAACTTTGTTGCCCTCATTTTACATGTATTAGAAATGGAAATGATAAAACTCATAGGACTCACATTGAGAGAAGCTCAATTTTAACTTGGCCATTGTTGAGTTAAATAACTTAAAGTGGTTGAGCAAGTCGAGTTCAAATAACGTAACACTCTGTTTTAGGTACTCATTAAGAAAAATCAAGTATTTATATTTAGGGTAATTATTTGATATACTGGCGATGTAAATTTTGGATTTCACAAGCGTGTTGTGGAGTTGACACATGTACATTTTCTGAACTAATTAAATTTTAAATGCTTCAATCTAGTCCATAGGGGACACATGTCACCATTCAAGACCCGCTTGTGCAGTCTGCTAAACTCCATTGACGGTGTATTATATATAAACCCTTATACTTATCACTATTTTTTACTTACATTACACCATTCACATGGAAAATTTTAAATAATGATATACCACAATTTTCATATTTTAAACATTGGCGGCCTAAAAGACATGGGTAATTCAAATTTTCCAACCTTAATTAATAACAATCAATGTTAATAAAATAAAGTTTGGTATTGACATTTGAACTTGATCTTAAGTTGACATTTCGAAAACCAAATGGTCCAAGAATTGAAAGTGAAATGTAAGAAGATAATACTAAATTAAATTAAATAATACTACTAGTTTCATAGGCGAGAAAAATAACTCTAATCTTGTACGACCAAGAATATTACTGCAATGAATGATAATTACAAGAAACTATCTTTTTCATAAGAAGAAAACTTCATAGTTTAAATCAAACCGGCTTTTATAAGCCATTCCGTCAAATACCAACATTTTGCGTTGATCTCTTTGGAAATTTGTTGCAAAACAATTGGAATTTTCTAAGTGCGAGGAAACAACTTTATATATGAAAGTAGAAAATTAAACAAGTTTCAGAAAACGTGTAAGATTTGAATATTGGTAATCCTAGTCAGCCATGACTAAAGAAAATTATCCAATAATTTTAGCTACCAATCCCAATTCCAATAAAATAGCACATTGGGAGCTTATAATTCTAATAATTTGACATTTAGATCATTTGCAGTACATCATGATTCATGCGGACAGTGACAATTCACATGCTAGACAAATCTTCTCTTTAATTATATATACTAATATAAACTTTAAGATAAGTTTGATGTAATGTAACCAAATCATATAACAGGAAATAATTAAAAAAAATTACTGGGTTTTATTATTTATTACTCCCTTTGTTCGTATTTAGAAGTCCATACTTTGGTCAACAAATACTAAAATTTGACCAATTATTAATAAAAAAATTTAATTTAAAAAAAATATGTGTTGAAAAGTTTGTAATTCAAAGTTTAAAAGTGTTGTTTTTAAAAATGATTTTGCTTTATATATTTTTTATAATTAATGGTCAAATTTGGTATTGGTTGACCAAAATATGGACTTATAAATAAGAACAGAGGAAGTATTATTAGAACATAGGGAGATAGGAAAAGGGGTGTACTCTGGAAAATAAGAAGTTTCGAAATGGACACATCTTGTCTTGAGATGAATTTCAATCTCTAATCATCTTAGTATGTAATTATGCATATATTAGAGAATAATAATGGAAGTTTAGGAAAACAAATCAAATGCTATCGAATATTGTCATTGGTTATTTGAAAAGGAAAAAAACATGGTTTGCCTCCCAAAATATGAAGGCGCACGTTGAAGCACATGGTAATGGAATTTCAGAACCAAAAAAATGAGCTAAGTTCATAATAATAATAAATAGTAAATAAAATGAATAGGATAAGGAACATGGCATGGCAAATTATTCATTATAATTGTTAGCACATGCTTGAGCCGACAAGGGTGAACATGGCTTCTTCATCTTAACACAAAGCCTTTTTATTCGTGAATTCTGCTTCTAATGTGTAGGCAATCTCTAACTCAAGTGTTAATTGCATGGGCAAAGGCAATTTCGCAGCTTAAATTAGTAATATTCGGGAAATTTGAACAAAGTTTAGTAATTTGATTCCTAGTATGCTTTTGATTTGGCAGGAGACATTTGAATGAATTTAGGACTAATCCTTTGCCTTTTATTATTGCTTGTCATTTTCAACTTTCTTTCTCCGATATCTTTTTACAACGAGTTGAAAGGAAGAAACCAGACGACAATGAAATAACACAATCAAGAAAAAGGTGGAAACGTGGTGTCTTGTTGAGGAATGCCATAAAGCTGAAGAACCCAGAAACCTTTTCTTAGCTAAAAAGGTATCTTGCTTTTAAATTGATTTTTTCATTTGCAAACACTTGACAGTAGACTTGCAAATACTATCAGATTTTGGTTTCTGACAAAATTTTCCTATATAGTTCTTCCCACATGTCCTGCCCTTCTAAATCACAATTCATAAAGCAGTCATCAAGAAGGAACTTTGCCCTCAGCCATTCAATTTTGATGCTGAGACAATGAAGTTGGTGACAGAATAAAAATCAAGGCCACCAACTTGTTAAATTTTAAAGTTATCTACCTAGCAGAGCTCCAAGGTGGCACAAGAGACATGCAAATAGAATCCTCGAAATGAATTTGTGCACATGCAAACCTAGGTAGACAAAATTTCGGGTTCTTCCATCCCAACCACCAGTAATTCTTCTCAGCATTTGATTCTGCATAAAGTTGAGATGAATATGGACATTAAGAAAAAGAGAACCAACCTCTACTAAAGAAAGAGGGATAAACATTCTATAAACAAGCCAAGATATTTTTTGAATTGTTGAAACAGTGCTTATCGTTGAGTTTATCCTAGCTAAGAATCATTTAGAGGCCTAAGTCAGGCACCATTTCTGTGTTCAACCACATAGTGATCACTAGTTTATATATGGAATATCAGATAGACCAGCATGATAATCGGCGTACCTTCAATGATAAATTGCTTTGGAAATCCAACATTGTCAACAAATGGAGCTTCATGTAACTTCTCGTATTTTAACATTTGGGGAGCCTAAGATATTGGCAGCTGCTTTTCCAAGGTTACCCTTTGTGTTTACAGCACCTTGTCCAACGAAGTGCTTAGAGTTTGCTGCGTCACTCACTGCGATTGATTTCTTTATCTGCCAAAGAGTACCAGACAACAGATAAATGTAACGCATTGAAGATAGAACACCACATATTTCACTTTATGACAAAAAAAAAAAGTCGCAAGCCTATATATAGCTTTGCACAATGTCAAAGGCATATCCTTTTTCTATTCACACTCAAAAATGTAAATATACAAAATATAAATGCATAGTGCATATGCTATGAAATGGGGAACAATGCTGAAGATAAAACTTACTACTGCAAGCCGCTCTTTGTGAATCTCATTTGTAAACTGCAGAACAAATGAAATCAGTCATGAAAAGTCATAAATCTAAATATACTACAATAGATTCCTTTTACAAACAATTGTGCATCCAACATCCCCATCTATATAAAATAAAGGAAAGAAAGTTACCGGCTTTTTGTATGTCTTGATCTCATCACCACTAAATCCTGGAAGAGTCATATTCCAGTTTCTTTCTGTATCAAGCCATGAAGTAATAAAACTTAAAGAACTACATCTTTAAGAAAGGAATAATACCACAAATGATTATTTTGCAGAAAAACTAACCAAGGTGTAGAAGAATGTCTTTTGCTTCCAATGTATCTGATTTTCGATGCTTGGCTAATGAGCAACCAAATGTAGTGATCTGTCAAAGATTTAAAAAAAAAATAATAAACAAAAAAAAAAGATTGTGATGGTTGCATCGGCTATTGACAGTTTCGAAAATGAAGTGGAAAGTATTCTATAACATGGCATAGCATGCCACCCACCCACCCCCACCCCCATAATGCAGTGACAAAAGTACCAAGACAATGGCAGAATAAGAGATTAAAAAAGTCCTGATTAAACAAGGAAAATGTAAGAGTTATCTTTAAAGAGAAGTGCACTCCGCATTCCAAGCTAAATATTCAGACAGAGAAAGCAAGAAAATGAGGACCCTCGTTAGTATGAGGAACTGAATTAATATTAAAAGTTCGAAGACATTTTGCAAAATTCATCAGAGACTATTTTCAATTAGCTGATAACCAATTCAGTACAATAAATCAGAAATGACAAAAAGAAAAATATTTAATTTTAGTTCATATTTTCCTTCCTAAACGAAAACAGTAAATTACATCAGTCACTCTTAAATTATGTTCACATCAAGCAAAATAGGCTTAAATCGAGGTGAAGTAAGTACACATTCATAAGAGAATCATAGTTGAAAAGTTATGCATTTTGGTATCTGCCCAAGTGCATTTTCAAACTTCAATGAATTTTCTAAATATAAAGTTCAACACTTACAGAATCAACAAAATCTTCTGCAATGTCCACAAGTATATCTTCCACTTCAGGATCCAACCTCTCAGATGGATCAATCTGTCCAAAGAATAAATAAATCATATTTGGAGATAGAAAAGCAACTCCATAAGAATTCTACAAGAACCACAAAATGAAAATAAATTGAACTTGGGGATACGAGGAAATGCCAATTGCTAAAGACCTTGCCAGATCAAACAATAAAAATGCCTAGATAAAATTTGACAATCTATAAAATTATATCCATAAAAAACATAAATGCTGAATATCCAAGGATCACTATAACGCTCAATATCCATAAAATGATAAATTACTAACATACAAACGATGACATGGAATAACACAGTATTCTTTGAATCTGAACTGGTGGACAAAAAGCATTTAGAAAGATTAATGGGTAATTGGGTATAACAACAAATTTAAGGAGAAGAAAAGATATCTTTCAATGCCATCAACCTTGTTACATGGAGTAGCTTTTAGTCATTTTTAATCATTCCTCATATGACATAAGATGCTGAAACAACTTAGTAAGACTTTATTACCCTTCAATATTATCTTATGGATCCAAATTTCAAATCAAGATCTAGTATAGTTCACCTGGTTGACTAGATCATGGATGCTTCTTTTACTAAGAATGCGACCACCAGACTCATCACTCTCCACAATAGCTGCTTTATTCTGGTTCACTGACGGGACTGTGCTTGTTTGTACCGTTGCAAGAGAAGAAGGCTTTTGGTTTGCAGAACCTTGGGATTTCAAAAGTTGCAGTTGATGGGTTATAGATCTTGGTTGTGAAAATTGTTGTCCGAAATGCTCCTGCTGATGAGGCGATGATTGTGACACATGTGGAGATGATACATGAGATTGTGGCACATGTGGAGATGATACATGGGGTTGTGGCACATGTGGAGACGATACACGAGGTTGTGGCACACGTGCAGACGATTCATGAGGTTGTGTCACCTGTGGAGATGATACATGAGACTGTGGCACCTGTGGAGATGATACATGAGACTGTGGCACCTGTGGAGATGACACATGAGGTTGTGGCACCTGAGGAGATGATATATGAGGTTGTGGCACCTGTGGAGATGATACATGCTGTTGTTGCGAAACTGTAGGATGATGTGAAACTGTAGGCATAGAAGAATGTTGCTGAGGAATATGTGCCCTTTGCTGCAAGGAGGGTGAATTAATCTGTGGCCTAAGTGAAGGGGCAGGCAAAGATGAGGGTGAATTAATCTGTGGCCTAAGTGAAGGGGCAGGCAAGGAGGAGGGTGAATTAATCTGCGGCCTAGGTGAAGGGGCAGGCAAAGAGGAGGGTGAATTAATCTGTGGCCTAAGTGAAGGGGGAGGCAAAGGTGGTTTCCCCTGTGGTCCTCCTGACATTAGCCACGGCTGATGGGACTGCGAAGCTTGTTGGGTGCTTGGACTTGAAGAAGCAGAAGCACCAGCAGCTGACCCTCTCGTAAGGCTATGCCCTTGGATATTCTACCATAAAAAAATGTAGAAAATGAAACATCAGTCAAAAGCTACCCCAGAAAAGGTATGAACCCCAAATTCACCCAGCATTATGATCAAGATAAAAACAATAAGTTATACAAGCCATAAAGCCCATTGCTAACATCCGAAAATCTCCTCATGAATTAGTTGTCAAATGGGACCAAATTGAGAAGGTAAAAAACAAATTCAATTTAGTTAGATGCTTGGCACTGTGTTCATTGTTGGTAGATAAGACTATACTGGAATATGCTGAAACTATCATGTACTGCTACCCAGAAATACAGGAAACACAATAAACAAAGCCATTCTATTCACACATAAGTAAACAATACAAAGCCTACAAACAAATTAAAAAAGCAAATTCCCTTAACATGGTACTAACTTGGGTGGCAGGGGACTGGCTATTTGGTGAAGAAGACGGTCTAATAGATGATTGCACAGGCCTTGGTTGATGGTGAGCAGAAACCGCACCTGGCCTAATTTGTGAACTCGTACCAATTGATGATCCCGCCATTCCAATTCCTTGCATTGGGGGCCTTGCCTAAGAACAAAATAATAAAAAATCAGAACAAGAATAAGATTTTAACATAAAGTAATTGAGTTGAGCTTGTAATTAAAAGAAACACAACGCTTAAAACCCTACCTGGGAAACATTGGAACTAGAGGCTCCACCGAAAGAATGGCCAAAAGAACCCGAGAATGGACTTGATTGTGAAGCCGAAGCAGTTGAAGGAGAAGGGCTAGAAAGTGACGAGGGTACACCGAGGGCAATGCCGCCTCTGGGCTGAGGCGATATAGTTGGCGAAGGGGACGATGACAGAGATGAAGCAGAGGAAGAGAAGTGGCCGAACTGAGAGTGCTGTTGCCAGGGCCTCGAAAATGCGGCAGGGTTAGCGGGGGTAATGGAAGTGGGTGAGGCGGTGGATGGTCTGGGCTGAGGAGTGGAGAGAGTTGGTCTAGGTTGCGATGTCTGTTGGGGTGGTGGAGTAGGGGAAGGTAAGGGTTTTGGGATTGCGTTCAGGCTAGGGTTAGGGCTTGGGGTGGAGGATGTTGGCGGTGCCGCCGAGGGTTGGGGTGGAGTTGGCTGTGGTTGAATTTGCGGCGTTTGCGATTGCGGTGGCAATGGCTGTTGTGGTTGCGGTTGCGTCTGCGGCTGCGTTGGTTGTGGTAGCGATGGCGGAGGCTGCTGTTGGGTTGACTCAGGGTTGGCGGTGGCGGTGGGAGCGGGGGTGGGGGTGGTGGAGGTGGAAGGAGGAGCGCTAGGCGTTGGTGGAGGTTGTTGTTGTTGATCCATCGGGTAGTGGAGGGAAAGGAGGAGGGGATTGAGGGAAGTTATCGTTGGTTGTCTTGTGGAGTGTAGTGGTGTGGAGCTCTATTTATCTGTTACTCTTGAGAAAATACTTGTTTTGGGTTTTATTCTTAATGGATTCTAACTAATATATAAGCCCATTTTCACTGATTCATTTTAGGCCCATTGTTAGATCTTTGTAGTCTGGATTTTTTTATAAAGATTTTCCAAATATTAACCAAAATTCATTATTAGTGTTGGATTGAGTGGAAGAAATTCGATACACACCCTTCAAACAAGACCTTAAGTTCGATTCTTGCGAGTAGAAAAAAATACACGCTATGAGGCCTATCCCGTTTGAGGTGTTAGGTGTGACATGATTTGACTCTAAATTAATCAAGATCCAGTGTCGGATATCGAGGGGGTTTGAAAGATCAGAATATTAACCAAATTCGTTAGAAAAGAAAAAAGAAAACAAAAAAGTGGTTACTCTTGCTGTATAGATTTGGTTTAAGAATAAATAATAAGCTCAATAAGAATATCTTTCATTACATGAATGAATATATATATTTGATATTGTCACCAAAAAGAAATCATGCACCATCATCAAATTTAAGAGCAAGATTACAAAATACAAATACTTGCTTCCCTTGCTGTTAATTGGAAGATACCACAATAGTATTTGCTTTCTAATATGAGGCGTGTAACTTTTGTGAGGGATAAGATTTCGATTGGTTTTGGACTTCTATAGGTGAAAACTTTTACCGTGGCAAGCATTTTTAGGACCCAAAACTCCATCACTGCTATGAAGCTAAGGATTGGTCCCTAGAAGCCATATCATCATCGTTAAGCACTTGATATTGTGGACTTTGGTTTCCATCTTCAAGAAATGGTGCTGGGGAAGGATCCTTCTCACTATCAGAAAGAAAAAAGAACAGTCACAAAAGGGTTATTTATTTTGCATATTGATGAACATTGAACAATAACCAAGCAGCTAATAGTTTACAAAATGTTCATTTAACTTACGTTGTTGAATAGATGATTAGTCCAATGACTACAAGTGCAAAAGCAACAAAATACAGCCAATCAACCTGTAATATAAAACCAAGATTTTCATCAAGGACAGAAGATTCAAAAGCCTAAAGTTATCTTAATCAGAAGGTTATTGGGTTGAAAACTCTACCTGCTGCTGATAGAAAAGGACGCGAATGGCGACTGCCCACATATCAGATGTGAGCAATGAGAGATTAAACATCGCGGCTCCGCTCACCTGCAAGTGGAACACTTCTCATTAGTGATCAGTAACCATGGAGATTTCTTCATGTATCAGTAGAAGTAGCTTCATTGAATATTTGTAAGTTGCATTAGTAGATAAGATTTCCTCTTCTTTCCCCTTATTATAGCCTTGTACTTGATGAGAAAATTTGGTGCTAGCCAAAGATAATTCACTGAATCATTACTTTCACATTGTGTCAATTTCATTAGGAAGGACATGAGGTACAAAGCTACTATTAATTTAGATAATAATAACTAAGAAACTCACCTGGAGAACGAATGGTGTAATGGTGTAGAACATGAAACTTGCCAAGGTGTATCCAGCTAAGGTTAATATCTGCAAAAACAAAGGATGACATAAGGCAACATTTTTGTCAGAAAACTAATAAAACATGATAAGGTGTATTTAATGAGCAAATCACAACGCTAAATTCTTAGTTTAGCATGTCCTTAGTTTTCAAGCATCTCTACACCAAAACTGACCAAGAAAAAAGAAAGGAATCGATTGATTGTATGCTAAATTCTTAAATTTGTCCTATAAGAAGGAACTGATACTTCTGATACATGTCTCAAAGTTATGGTTAAAGGCATTGTTCTTATGAAAGCTTTGAAAATAAGAGAATAGATTACTCACAATATCTGTAGACCATGTTACAGATTCCAGGCTCTTCAGCTCAAATATGGATCTAAGAGAAGGTTATGGAATTGAACAGAGCTTTAGATCATGCAATGGAAAATCATCAATGTACCATACACTTAGTAGCAGAAAGGATACAATTCAACACAGCTCAGTAGGAAGCCAAAAAGACCAAGCATGCAAACAACTTCAACGCGGTCTTTTTTCTTAACACAAAATTCCTGCAGATTTTAGAAATGAAAAAGAAGTCAAATAATCAAAAAAGAATGTAACTATTGAGGAATAACAATTAGAATCTGTCACCAATTGCCTAGGAGAAGGAAAAAGAAAAGACAGATATAGTAAGAAAATGCCCTTTGGAGAAAGAACTGATACAGCAAAAGTTGCATAGATTTACCAACCTCACCAACATTGCTCATGGCAAAGAAGACTGTGCCACAAATCATGAGTGCATCTCCCAAAAGCGGATTTGAACCACCTGAAAAATGGGAATGTCACTGAATGAGATATCATACTTCTCCTTGAAGTCACTCAAAACATTGGTGCAAAGAAACAGTCATCTAATTTAGGCCAGAAGACTAGAAGCTACTTCCAATATAACCATAAAGAAACATCAATTGGAAGTATAATACTTGACAGTTTCGAGAAAATGGACAGACTAGACTGATCAGAGTGAAAAAAGAATGTTACCTCCGCCACCCACACCCGAATCAGAAAGCAGAACTAGGCCAAGACCAGTAATACAGATAGCAGCACCAAGCAACTGGCAAAGAGAATATCTGGTGCCTATGAAGATATATGTGAGAATTATTGCCCATACTATGGTCCAGCAGTCCAACAGTGTCACACTAGTGATTGAGGAAAACTGGTATGCTTTATTAGCTGCATAAATACAACAAGCAGATTCAGGTAAGGTATATATCAAAATCAAACCCATCATACCATAGCTTTTCTATTCAGAACATGCACATCTGAGAAAATTATCTAGAACTTCATATAAATATGATTGATTTCCTCTTAAAATTCTCGATGCTTGTATCTGAAGGAAGATGTTACTAAACATATTTAAGAACTGAGATTGTGAGTCATACCATGCCATTAATCCTCATTTGCAGCTTCAGCATGAACCAACTCAGTATACCATATCATTCGAGTTATGTTATTGTATATAATGCATAAATTTCTTTACCCGATTTACTTGGCCTCTTGAATTAATCTTTTTTGCTCAAGGCCATAGGCCAAGGATATCTGTATTTTTGAGAAAAATTAAGATGTGAACTACTATTACTACTCACCAAGGAAATTCCCTTGAACATCAGCAAAGCTTAATGCAAGATACCAGTACCAAGGAATCTGCAAACAGAATCAGGATTTTGAGATTCTGTCATCAATTACTTAAACTAAGAACAACAGAAATCAAAGAGCAAATTAATGGTGTTCTGTTTTCTAATTCCACCAAATAATCAATAAACTTTCAGTTAAAATCACTTTAATCTATTTTGACATACAATTGATATTGTGTATTTTTCATCAATTAGATCAATGTAGCTGATAAATCAGATAAGTATGTATACCCTTAGCTTTTGACCTCTGTGAAGCAAGATTCCACCATAAACCACAGCCAAAGCGAAGTAAGCAAAGGTAGTCTGACTGATGGGGGCATCAACACCTTAACAAATACAACCAGAATCAAACATAAGCATAAAAAAACATACTGGGTTAGTTGACTTCACCCAGAACCAAAACAGAAACAGACAAACACACAGATTCAGTTGAGTTTACCAAGATTGGCTAGAAATGAAGAAGTAAAGCTCATAAGTGCAAGAACAAAAGAAACAACTTGACCCAGAAAAAGTTTGAACAAATTGTTCCATGTTACATGAGTTTCGAACCAGCTCCCAGCTGCATTCAAGTTCATTTTCTCAAAATCGTTTAAACTCTCAAAACAAAACAAAGTTCTCCCAAAAGATTTGAAACTCTCAAGAACAAAGCAGAAATAGTCAAAGCATATAGTATTCTAAGGTTACTGTCTCCATAAGAAAAACAATTATGTTAACATCAAAAGATTTAAATCTGTCTGTCTTATATATATATATTTTTTAATTAAAAACGTACCTGGTCTTTTTTTCTCCTTGTGTGGGTTTGGTTTGGTTTGAGAGATCTGAATCTAACGTTAGCCACCGTTCTTGGGGAGTTGCTTGGACTTTGCAAACCGGGAGAGCACGTTTCTTATAATTGGTTCAAGGGCAACTGGCCTCACCCAACCGTTATCGTTGGTAGTTGAAAGTTACTCTGTTTTTTACCACGTGACACTGGAGGGAATTGGATTCTGATAATCTCAGACTTGAATTCATTTGCATTTTCATTTGCCTCAGAACAAATACATATACATCAATAATATAGGGAGTATATTCCTACAGGATCGCTGTGCTGATTTCTTGGCAAATTTTAGACAGGATATTCCTCAGGGATCTTTGGTGTTGATGGAACCACCTATAGGATTGCTATCCTTGATCGAGCATGATGCTGATGGTATTGTCATTCGGAGACTTTAGCTGACTTTGTCGGCATCTTATCTTATGTAGCCAAAAAAAAAATTAGGGAGTATATTAAATTATTATCCTTTAGTACCTATAAAGAAATGAACAATGTATAGTACATATATTAAAATAATTTAATCATCCCAACGTGCACGTCAAAATAACCTAATTCACCTTAAAAGCTATTGAAATGAAGACCTAAACTTGATATTAAATCACCTTTATGTACAATGAACAAAATAAAAATTATCTTTTAAGGACAGAGAAGTGAGCGATATGAGATTCTCAAATCCTGTTATTTAAAATAAAACTAGATTTTGAATCCCACCTTTCCTTATAAAATGAAAATTAACCCACTCCATTGGACTTATTGTAGATTTAGGATCTCAATTTTTTTCAATATGTTATTGATCATTAATATATTCAATTATTTGGGTTACTTGGAATTGTTTTTGATATATATAGTAATATAGATCATAAGAATATGCAACATATATCGTTTAATTCGTTCCTTTTTCCTTCGTTTTCTATATTTGATACTAGTATGTAAATTGTAATCCTTGTAAGCCGTGGGGCGTAGAGACTTATAAGAAAGGTAATTAGGCGACCGATGCAGAGTTTTCTTACAGCTCTTTTGACATTAACACGCTATAGCTCACGTTCAATGCAGAGCTCTGTTTCAACTTTCAAGTAAGTGAAGAAAAAAAAAAAAAAAAATCAGAGGTGGGTGGGAAAAAAAAAACAAGGCTTTCCCCAATGCATTAAGTTGATTCATATTATTTTGTTGGGATTATACATTTTTGTCACCCACTTATTAATTTTTGGTTTGCTTTTGTTTTTTTTATTTATGGTAGTTAGTTATATATAGTGATTAATTCATACAGGGGCGGATTCAGGATTTTCCTTGAGTAGGGGCACATTTATTAAGTATATTTATATATTAATTTTTTATAAAAAATTTTGAATTTTAACAAATTTCATTACTGTAGACTCAAAATTATGTACTAACAAACTATGATGAAAATTATTTAGGATCCGCCCTTGAATTCATAAGTTTATATACCTAAAACTTAGTATTAATGCAATGTATTATGTACTATATGGAGACATAGAGAGTGTGAAATGAATTATGAGAAACATTTTATTAAGGACTGCTTACTTGAGTGGAAGGAGTTTGATATCTATTAAATAATTATCAAGGTAGGATAAAAATCATCTCCCCTCATTTTTTTGCCCCATTATGCCATATTCATCAAATAATGACACGTGTTCTTTTTCGATTTTTAATGTTATTCCTTATTTGCCTTGTTAAATTAAATTTTATATTTTCATTCTAAAATCCTATGGGGAATGTATTAAAATTTAGGACTAACCCTTATATATGATTATTTGTTGTTAATTTGGGGTTAAACCTGGTTTTAATTGGAATTTTTACTATCTATTAAAACTCGAAAACAAACAAGGTATAATATTAGGGACACGTGGCATAATTTGGTGGATGAGGCAAAAAAAATGGGGGAGAAGATTTTGATTCAATTATCAAGTAAGGGCTAGTTGGTGTCGGGTTGCGTTTTGAAAAAGTTTGGTTTAGAATAAGTGCTTTTGAAAAGTACTTTTTGAAATTGCGGTGAAAATGTGAATAATGTTGGTATTGCTGTGAAAAAATGTGGTAGAAGGATAAAATGTCTGGAAAGGATACGCCAATTAAAAAGGAAAGAGAAAAATTATTAGGGGATTTTAGTCATTTAATGTCTAAAAGCACTTTTGAAACGCAAAAGCACCTAAGGATTAGTTTCTCGGATTGACTTGGCTTTTGCGTTCAAAATCAGCTTTTGACACAAACTATGATTTATTTGATATTGTATTTTGAGTCAAAAGCAGTTTTTTTTTATCTTCAAACCCAATGTCAAACCAGACCTAAATGGCTTATTGTTCAAAAAGGCCCTGAGCTTACACAAAACAACCAAATAAGCCCCTGAACTCTGATTGAAGCCAAATAAGCCCCTAAACTCTTTAAAAAGACCAAATAAGCCCTTTTCAGACGGCTAAATGCTGAAATAAAGACTAAATGTTTCAAGATTTTCTCAAATAAGGATCAAAATACACAATTCCAACAAATTAAAACACATGCTTAAGCAAATTTTTACAAATTAGGGAATTCTTAAATGAAAACCAATACTTCTCATGCGTACATGTTAAATTTGATAGAAAAATGATATTATCATGTTAATTAAAAATCAAACCCTATTAATCAAAATAAATTCATTAAATGTAATATGATATAAAATTATCTTGTGCCTTTTAGTTTATATATATCTCACACACTAGTATTAACTTTTATTGTATCAAATTTGTAAAAAAATATCCAGTATTTATTCGAATTTGTTGAAAATGTGTATTTTGATTCTTATTTGAGAAAAAACTTGAAATGTTTAGTCCTTATTTCGGCATTTAGTCGTCAAAAAAGTGCTTATTTGGCCTTTTTAAAGAGTTCAGGGGTTTTTTTGGCTGCAATTAGAATTTATAGACTTATTTGATCGTTTTATGTAAATTCATGGGTCTTTTTAAGCAATAAACCGCCCTAAATAGAAAAAGATTGTCCCAAAATTTACCCAACACGGTGAGTTACATGGATAAGTCACGCTGTTTGCAACGTCAATATATTTTCTATCCAAATTAGATTCACTCGATATTAAATAATACGTTGAGGACTTGATTGCCATATATATATAAAAGAGTAGAGGTTTAAGTGAAATTTTACCACATACTAGTTCGAGATCTGTTTTATTCACAAATGACAACATCATCACTATACCATTTCCTTTTCCAGTTTTTTTTTTTTGGCCGATTTCCTTTTCCAGTTCAAATTTGCAAATACTCCATATCCTAAGAATACGGCTTTAATTAGAAAATGACGAAAAAAAAAAGTGAAGTACGAATGAAATATTGGGAAATGAAAAGCGGTTGGAAAACTTACATGTGCTGCCCACCATTTTATTTTCTTTTCATTAGAAGGTTTACGCTATTTATTCATTTTCGCCTTTCGGTTCAATAATTGCATAAGAGCGATAATAAAAGATATTGAATTATTTTTCTTTTTTTAGAAATAGGCTTTTTTGATTAATGAGATTAGGATTACAAACGCACAGTAAGACCCGTACACCGCTACATTATCGAAACGCTAATCTATGAATCAACAAACCCCTTCCCCAACAAATACAATTGAAATCTCATAACAAACAAACAAATTAAACAAACAAACAAATTACAAATTGAAACCCCTTCCCCAACAAATACAATTGAAATCTCATAACAAACAAACAAATTACAAATTGAACTCACATTCTATGAGAGTTGAACCCAAGACCTCATGGTCCAGATATGCTGGAACTAAGAATCCAGTATTCTACTACCATGTCAAATGCCCGATAGCAAGATATTGAATTATTGATACCAGATTAATGTCCTTAATAACATAATAAGACCTTATACCAGTTTAATGTCCTTAATAAATGGGTTTGAGTATTGTAAATATAGAAAATGAGAGCTTCATCATATTTCACATTTGGAGTCCAACACAACTTAACTCGATTTTGAATTGGTCTGGATTGGTATGGACCTATAATGTGATTAATGATATGAGTTCATCTTACAAAAGACATTGATAATTTATCTCATTTAATTTTTTTTAGAAGAAAAAAGACAAGTGAAAGATAAATATTGATTAGTATTTGATGGGGTCATGGGGTATAAACGAGTCAAAGTGATCAAGTTGATTCAGTACCGAACTTAATCATGCCTTGGATTTTTAGGTTCAAGTTTGATTAAAAAGATACTCAAACTATTAAAATTCTACTAGCATAGAGTTTAGACATCTTCAATTGAAAAATATATAAGTTGTACTAAATATTTTCAAACAATATAACATGTAAGAAAAGATTTAAACTTCCATAACCTCAATAGGACTTGCTAGTTATTTGAGTTGAGTATATTATACAACTGATCAAACCTATCATGAGCTCGTTACTCGAGTTGAGTATATAGAACTCAAATTTATAATGATGCCAGTTGCTTGAAATTAACTGACAATAAACGGAATCAATTTTAATTAGTATTTACCAAATTAAGTCTAAATAACTCCCAAATAGTGACTTGTTTACTCCATGATATTAGAATTACATTCAAAAAACTTTTTGTATTAAATATTAAAGATATATAAATAATTGGATCACATAAAAAATTGCACTCAACTACTCATGAAAAAAATACCTCTAGTTAGAGATATGGCAAAGTCCCAAACAAGAAACAAACATGATAAAGAAGCTATACAGAAACAACCCAAACTGCTCTACTTCAGTTTGTGCTTTGTGGAGATTTATAATGATCCCATCTATATAATATAACCTACTAGTACTGCTTATAAGTTTTAACTAATATTTCCCCACATCTCATATCTAAGCTACTACTTTTCTTCAAAGAAAATATCTATTGACCATATTTTGGATATTTTGTTAGATAGTTTCTATATATCGTTTAGTCGTTTTTCCCATTTAAATTTAAATATAAAATTGTAAGAATATCAGAAATATCTACTAAATGAACACGAAATGCATTGAAAAATATCTTTTCTATATATATATATCTTCATGTTCTATAAGATCTATCCGACTAAGCACATCTTCTAGCTAATAATTAAGGTGAAATTTGTTCTTGATGATGTTTTAAAAATGAAAAAAAAAAATAAAAACTCAATTTACCAAAATAAATAAATAAAATACCCATCAGGCCATCATCGACAAAATGCCAACATTGTTGCCATGGGACACGCTTTATAGTTTGTACATACATAATTGATATTTCATATATAGGGCATAATTATTGGTACCATTCCTTTTCTTTTTAATGGATTTTTTGGTATCATTCTAATATAGAAAGATTAAGATTTAAGATTTAAATCAAAGAAAAGATCTCTAATCTTTTTTTTTAGAAGGAAGATCTCTAATCTTAAAAGTAAAGCAAAAATAGTATATATAACACTATGAATTAATTACTTTTTTTTTGACAATAGAGTTAATTACTTTTTATGCTTTATTTTATTCACCAAAAAAGAAGTATATATATATTTCATATCTTTCACGGTTAATTGCTCAAGTCTTCTTCTAAGCAAGTTTTCTTTGACTTTTGGTTAATTCTATATTTTTACTTAGTCGTATTCCTTATCCTTACATTTGACATCAAATTAATTTTACTATTTTGAGAATTGACTATGATTTTATAGCAAAATAAACATTGTGGCGTTTTTTTCTTTATTCCATCCGGTATCCAGGGCAAAGCCCTAACTAATCCGGATTCGACCTGTGTCGCGCACCTGATTATGATGGGTAACAGGGGCAGCTGAACATTGTGGCATTTTGACAAATAAACTACTATTAGTAATTGTTATCGAAAACCTAATATAGATGTGTTCTAAATGTATAATTATAATAACTAGTAGTATCTTACATTTAACATGGAACTTCCATGCATGTTATAACTTAGAGTGATGATTCTTATAAACTCGAGTCCGTAAGAATTATCACGGATTCGAGGCTAAATCACACACATACATACAAGAGATGGGAAAAGGCCTACAAAGTAACAAGGTTTCGAATTCAAAACGTTATCCTGATAAATTCCAACTAGAACGTTCTTGTTCGGCCATAATTTTCTTAATATTCCTTTCAAACTATATACAACAATTAAAAACAAGAATAAAAAAGTTTAATCTTAATCCTGTTTAATAATACAACTATAAATAAATGGATTATGATTATATATATTATATATTATATATATATACTAACTAGTAAAGTCGTGATTGGCCTTCCCTACCTTTAATATAAAAAGTAAAAACTAATCGGCAACCTCAACTCATCATTATAATCACACCTACGTGGACAACCAAACAAAGTTTTGGCTTTGCTTAATCATGTAAACTCTACTATCCAATAATAAAGAAGTTCCATCTTTTTTTATTACTAATTTTTTTTTCTTCTGGCCAAAAAAAGAAAAAAAAGTTTGTCGATAATTTATTTTTATTTATTTATATATTATTATATAATAATAGTGGAAAATGATTCCAAATTAGGTGGTCCAGAACCCAGCTCGGCGCTGACATAGCCAAAGCTCGAAAGTTTGTCAAGACCCTCAATGATTAGCTGCTGAACCATGCCGCAAATCATGCACCCAACCGCACCACCACCCTCCCCTTTTTTTAGGCACGCAATATCCGACCAGAATCACTCCCTCCAGCTCAGCTAATATTTCCTTTTTTTCTTTTTCCTTTTTTAAGAAACGAAGAATAATTAAATACTTAAATCAATTTTTAAACCCTTTTTAATTTCCTTGGTTAAATAATTATTTCTTCGACCTACCAAAGATAAATAACAATAGGACCACCACCACTTTAAGAAATTCCTTCTTTCCTTTTTTTTTTTTTTTCTGTAATTACTAAACTTAAAAGCCAGCAAACCACATAGAGCCCGCCACGTGTTAACTATAACAGATAGCACTTTAAAAAGAGCATTACTCTTTTTTTCTTTTTTTAATTCGTTGCATGAATTTCCGTGGCCATTTTTGATTTGCATGATTTAGGATAAAATAATAACTAAGTCCTTGTTTGGTTCAAGGGACGGAGCGGAGGGTTTTGGAGAAGTTTTAAAGAAATTATTATGTTTGGCTCGATGATGATTGATGAACAAGTAGGAAGGAGTGTTTTTATGTTTTGTAATTGGTTGGTAGAAATAGTTAAGAGGAGATTTATGTATATTTTACGAATTTATATTATATATAAAAAAATATTATCTAATTTTCTTACACATCCATTTTTTAATAAAAAATGATAATTATATACTTTATCCAAATGAAAAAGGTTATATGGAGCATTATTATTATTATCATCATCATTAAAAAATTTTATACTCAAAAAAGTTAATGTATTTTTTTTACTATAATATTTTGGTAAATGGTACGTCAAATGTGTTTATTTCATTATATCAAAAAATAAACTTGAAATATAACATAATAATTTATATTTAAAATATTATTTTGAAGTTAATATTTGCTTTTATCATTAAAAAATATATGGAAAAACAATAAAAATATAAATTATTAACAAAAAAGTTATTATTATCATTTTTATCATTAAAAATATTTACATTTATTATAAATTTATCAAATTTTATTCAGTAAAATCAATTTTAGGTTATTAATAATATAATGAAGATAATTTTTGGTATAAAAAATTTTAACCATAAGTCATATCCCCAAATGCCTCAATTTAGAAAAGTTAAATATGAAGGATCACAAGCACCCATTCCTATCCATCACTTCTCTCTCTACACCTTTAAACAAACAAAGGCTAATCCCCTCAAATCCCTTCCCACCCCACCCAATTCCCCAAATACCCCAACCAACCAAACAAGGGATAAAGGAAATGAATAAGGGCTGGCTGGCTGGAGCTGGACTTCCATTCTGGCTTTTTTACCCCGCCACCAGCCTGTCTCTCTTCAGATATTTCTATTTTAATTAAAGAAAACACAATTATAACGAGTAAAAATTAAAAAAATTATTATCGATTATTTATTATTACTCGATTTTTTGTCCCCTTTTCGTCGTTGCTTCCTCCTTTTCTTTCCTTTATCCTCCCTTCCCTCATATTCTTTCCCCTGACTCCTTCTTTTACAAAATTCTTCCCTTTGTTCATTTTCTCCCTTCCATTTCTTCTGCTTATTTCTTCCCTTCCCTTCCTGCTTTCCCTTTTAAGGTACTTCTCTTTCCTTTTCCTTCAAAATTTCTGTTTTTTTGTTTTCTTATAATTGTGCAGTTTCTTATTTTGATTTTTTTCATTAATTTCTGATCATTTGACTCTTAGATCTTGCAGATCTGATCGCAAACAAATTAAATTATACAAGTATTTTGATAGATCGAGAAAAACAAAAAAAAGATGGCGGAGGAGCATCGATGCCAAGCACCGGAAGGTGACCGTCTTTGCGCCAATAACTGTGGCTTTTTCGGAAGTCCGGCGA
The DNA here is from genome assembly GCA_001974825.2 of Corchorus olitorius. Classification (NCBI taxonomy): domain Eukaryota; kingdom Viridiplantae; phylum Streptophyta; class Magnoliopsida; order Malvales; family Malvaceae; genus Corchorus; species Corchorus olitorius. The sequence goes on along the minus strand of AWUE01020399.1, from coordinate 1,124 downwards.
CGATGAATCTTTGTTCTAAATGTTATAGAGACATCCATCTTAAAGAACAACAAGAGGCTGCTTCAATCAAATCAGCTCTCTCTTCTTCTCCGTCATCATCTTCTCCGGTTGTCGAATCCGTTTCTCAGGTTCCTCCTTTGACTCTCCCTGAGGTCAACGGACAACCGGCGGTAGAGATTGCTCCGGCTGCCGAGCTACGACCGCAGCAACCTGAGCAACCTCAGCAACAGCCGAATCGGTGCATGGTTTGTCGGAAGCGGGTCGGATTAACCGGGTTCAGGTGCAAGTGCGGGATCACGTTTTGTGGTTCTCACCGGTACCCGGAAAACCATGGATGTACCTTCGATTTCAAGAAAGTCGGAAGAGAGGAGATCGCACGGGCGAATCCTTTGGTCAAAGCTGCGAAACTCCGGAAGATTTGAGATGAAGGATGGAAAGCCGTTGGATCCTTCGACTTTGGATGGACGAACAAAAATGGAAACTGTCAAACTTGTTACGATCAAAACACGTGTTCCTGGCCCCACACCATGAAGAGAAGAGAACCATAATTAGGCTGGATAAAAATATTTTCATCTTAAAAAATTAAGTCCTTTTTTTTTCCCTTATTAATTTAAATTATGTGCCTTTTTAGTTTCCTTCCTCCGCTTTGTAAAAAATAGAAACTTTTTTTTTTTTCAACTTCACTTTCTATTTCATGATTTCATCTATATGGGGTGGAAATTCGAAAAACATTTAAAAAAAAAGGAAAAAAAAATTGGGAGTCGAAATTCCGTGTAGATTCTTCTTATTTCAAGCATTTTTTTTTTAATTAATTATTATCGGTGTGTAACTATAAGCTGGCAAGCACCAATCATAAAAAGCCACGAAAGCTTTTGCCATGAATGCTGTCGTCTTTATTTGGAAGCAAAAATATTGGGTATAGCCATTTGATTGGCCCTTTCTTTTTCACCAAAAAAATAGACCACTTTTATTTTTATGTCGGCATTTGGTGCCGATTTGCGATTCTAATTCCATCCCTTTCATAGTTTCATTTCAACTTTTTTGTGTCACTTATATCTCTTTTATGACAAAAACAAAATCAAATAAAAATAAATGCAAGTGTATTATATATATATATATATATA